>PVKB01006018.1:0-53264 GCA_004027205.1 Ctenodactylus gundi
GGGCTGTTTTCGATTTCAGAGGTACTTTCCCAGCCCTCAAGATATCTTTTAAAGCACCCTCCATGCGGACACGAGACGTCTCCGAGCCCATCTTATAAATAGCAAATACTCCGCTGCTCCACCTGCAGACCTCCCCCGCTAAGCGGGATGCGTTGCACTACTGCAAACTTTACCGAGAATCCCGGGTTTCGGCACCACTTGTGGCGTCTTTGACCGGCAAAGACGCCACACGGACTCTCACGATCCTGGAACGTTGACTGACTGACTTGACTCCACTCCACTCCACTCCACTCCACTCCACTCCACTCCACTCCACTCCACTCCACTCCACTCCACTCCACTCCACTCCACTCCACTCCACTCCACTCTCTTTATTCCGCAAAGCCCAAGCTTAAATACCCTTCCATACCCACATTAACATACAAGCAATCTAATAGGCTAACATTAGCATACAAGCAATCTAATAGGCTAACTCTCCAGACCCATCACCCCACCTTGGGACCTCCTCTTTAGAACAGTCCCGTGGTTCAACACCTGATCCAAATTTCAAGCAGAAGAACACCTGACTTAAATTCCAGACAGTAAACGCTTCTTTGTGGAAAGGAACGTGGCCAAGGTCTGCAATGCTGAGGCTCTCGAGCCCTGAGGGCCCCAACACTATACAAGTCAGGTTTGTTGCAGTCCATTGAGGGAATCAGCAAAGCAACATTCAGGTTAAGCATTGTAAAACATTCTGCCAAAAAGGGTGCATTTGGAAGAGAATGTGACAGTATCTTTAGCATGCACAAGTTACTCACTCAATTTTGGTTCAGTGAAGAAATTAGTGGACAGAAGAGTCTAGTTTGTACTGGATACAAAGGAATTGACCGGAGCAGGACATAACAGAACACAAATTGGAGAAAGAGAACTTGCTTCCTGTTTGTCCTCTCTGCTTGTGCTGGAGAACTGCAGCTACTACCTGAGGGAGATAAAAAGAAGTCACCTGAAGCTCATCTCCTTTGCACCCTCACCCTGTCCTTTACTTCCCCAAGCCTGTGGAGCTCCCCAGAACATTCCATCTCTATGGGATATTTCCGTTGCAAATAGTTACTCTCTGCTTGGTTTCTGCTAACCTGACCCTCAAAAGCCAGAACCACTAGACTGTTCCTTCAAGTTGAAGTCTAGACCAATATACCCCTCCACCTGTGAGTATTTCCATATCTAACACAACCAGCCCTGGTGTCGCTGCTGTAGAGCAGGACATGTATGCGAAGGGACTCCTTACATGTTCCCCATGTTCCTCCTCTTTTCCCTTAGTGCGGGTACCACTGACCTGTATCTCTCAGCTCCCTGGAGATCCAACATACAGGTTTTCTTCCACTGGTGAAGCGAATGGTCACGGCGCAATAAGAATGAAAGAATCAGTGGAAAGAACACAAACATGAGCAAACACTATGACATTGCCCTGAATTTCACATCAAAGCAAATATGTAATTTTTAAAAAATGGAAAGTGGAAGCAGTTTACTTAGAAGTAATCTGTACGTGTAAGATATCAGGTTTTACTGTGTTTTGATGTTTTCGTTAGATCTTGCAGAATAGCATCTTTTAAGTTTTTGAGAAAAAGGTATCACTCTGCAGTTCAGGCTGGTCCTGAACTCAGCATGTAGCCCAGACTGGCCTTGAACACAGGGCAATCTTCCTGTCTCAATCTTCTGAGTGCTAGGATTAGAGATGTCTACCACCACACTCAGATAATTTTTATGTGATACTGGGGAACCAAACCCAGGGTTTCGTGTGCTTGCTAGTGTTCTTTCCCCTGTGCTATGCCTCCAGCCCAACATTAGAAGTCAATTCTTTGTGGATCACAAGTTCAAAGCTAGCCTGGGTAACATGGCAGAAACCCTGCCTCAAAATAAAGTAAATAAACAAAAAGAGATGTAATGTAGTTCAATGATAGGACAGTTAGGGAGAACCAATTGTTAGGAAATACCTAAAAGTCAAAAAATGACCATTCCTAAACAAGAAGAAACCAAAATAACTTTCTAAATTTCTAGAAAAAAATGAAAATGAGAACACTTTATAGCAATATATATGACAAAAAAGTTACACAGAAAAAATAAGTATAGCCTTATAGTCATTTTTAAATAAAAGTGAACCAAATACTCACTAGAGGAAATTAGAAATATTATAATTAGAAAGAGTAAATAAGTAGGTAGAAATTGAAAAAATAAATAAATGTATTAGTAAATAAATCGCTCCTTTGAAAGAACAGATTAATCTTGTGAGGCTAATTAAAAGGGCGAAAGGAAACAGAAATATGCACTAACTAAGAGTAGAGAAGAAATAAATAATAACATAGAAAATATTAAATATAAATTATATACCCATGCCTCTCTGTGGTAACACATTTCAATGCCTAGAGAAAAATGGTAATTTCCTAGAAAAATGTTAGGTCAACTGATTATGAAGTGAAAAATTTACCTAGGTTGATTGCTAGGGAAAACAATATAAAAAATGAAATTCTACCATTAGCAAGCCACTTAAAATGAGATGACTTATGTCTGAGTTGACCTAATTCTCAATATTTACTCAGGCCATATTTGATTATGGAAGGCTCTGCTATTCTTTGTTAAAGCTGTAATGACTTTGATATTGATAGATTTCTAATGGTCAAGCTGAAAACAAACCTGCCAATCATTCAATTCGGTCAGATTGTGTCATTTCCTATTGTTATTGCTAGATTTAATTTGCTGATGCAAACAGAATGTTTATATTTATATTGCAACCAATACATATTAGTTGAGAGGCCGGCCACACAGCACCCACTGGAGGAGTGTCCAGAGAGAACAGACCAGCAAAATAGGCTTTGACTCACCCTCATATAGTAGTAAAAGCAGAAGGCAGGGAGCAACTGGGATCCCAGTGGTCTGCTCAGGTGAGAAACCAGGAACCTCGGGCCACAGGTACAAAGCGCAAGAACCTGTCCAATGACTATTTCAAAGTGCCTGCTGTCATTTTGGTCGCTCTGGCTCTGCCTTTCCACAAATTTGCACAAAATCTTTAAAACGAAAATGGCCTGGATACTTGTCCTTTGGGCCAGCAGAACGAGGGAGAGCTGAAAGATGACAGCATCTGCCTCGAACTCAGGCCCTGAGATGCCAATAGTGCACTTGTGTGCCCAAGAGCTGGACTAGGAGTTGAAAGGGAAAAGAAAACGGGGCACTGGGGTCACGGCCTCTGACCTAAGAGCGACTGGGTCATGGGGTGAAGAGCTAATAAATTCGCTTGATTTACTTCCTTCTAGTTCCGCGTTGTCTCCTTCCTCTTCCCTCTGGCCTCTCTTCTGGCCTGTGGACTCACTTCCTTCAGCAGTTCACACCCCCCCACCCCCAAGTCCCCGCCCCCGTCTGTCTTGATTCACTTGTCATTCTGTCTCCCTGCACTTCCCGCATTTAATCTGCTCCCCACGTCTGGCTTCCACCTAACGTCTCTGTGAAGCTGCTCTAAAGTCCCACTAAACTCACTGAGCATATTTACATCCTCATCTTACACATTTCTGCTGTATTTCCTGCAACTTGGAACTTCTAAAACTTGATTTGGGCCATTTCCGGTTGCCCTTTGCCTACAGCTCTTAAGCCTTTCTGTCAGGATTTACCACAATCTGGCGTCCCAGCTTAAGTAAGCCAAAATCTTTGTTTTCCTCAACTATTAAGTCAAATAATTGTATTATATAACTCTTTTTCCTTCCAGCTTAATGTTACAATTCTAAAATTTTGCTAGTTCTTCTGAACTGGAGCCAATCTCTCCTCTCCAACCCAGATAGAAATTCATTTGTACTTAACCATGCACTGCACCAATTCATTTACCAAACCACTTGAACATCCACTCTAGGTCAAGAGTTGTGTGTGGGAAATAAAGGGAGAAGTCAACAGCGAGACACAGCGAGACACAGCCCCTGGCCCAGGAGCAACACTACCAGCATACATGGGTTCAACTTCTTACTAATACCCTTAAGAGCAGAGGCTGTCGGTATATTTTTTCATCAGAGTTCTGCACAATGTAGGCACAAAGGGAAGTTTGCCAAAAGTATGAGAAGCCATGTGAGAAGCCATGACCTCACTAAACATTTCCCGCTCAACCTTGCTGCTCCTGGATGAAGCCAGAAGCCCAAGCAGTTCAGCTGGGAAAGTTGGTTAGGGCTTCCCCACACACGACCTGCTTCAGCACGGGTAGAGAAGACTTCAGATTCTAATACGAAGGAAAGCAAAGTATGTAAATGACAGTTCTGCTTTACAGCACTGGATGGAGATGTTAAATAGGAGTACTTTTCACTTCAGATAGATTCAAGTTTATTTATTTTTCTTTTCTTTTCTTTTCTTTTCTTTCTTTCTTTCTTTTTTTTTTTTTTTTTTTTTTTTTTTTTTTTTTTTTTTTTTTTTTTTTTTTTTTTTTTTTTTTTTTTTTTTTTTTTTTTTTTTTTTTTTTTTTTTTTTTTTTTGCTTAAGTAAAGCCAGATGCTGTGCAAGGTATGAGCCACGTGGAGGCTTTGAAAAGTGGGGAGGACAAATTATCATTTTGGTTCAGATACTAAGATACTCAGAGAATGCTCATGTCTTGGTTCAGGTCACTAAAATACTCAAAGCATGCTCACATCAGGAATGCAAACATAATAAAAATAAAGTACTCTTGAAAAAGCGTTATAAAAAATGGTAATACGGGTGAAGCAGTCAGGTTCTGTGCAGGAAGGGGGGAACTTTTTTCTGCCAAGGGCCATTTGGTCATTATGACAGTACTTGCAAGCCATACAAAATTCTCAACTTAAAAATTAGCCTGCTGTATTCGGTAGCATAACTCATCCCTAATATGATGAATAAAATGGCTTCTTGTTGGTAAAGCCATAATGGACTGAACCAGATGACTTCCTGGGCTGGGTGTTCTACATGCCCATACAATAACTAACAAAACGATAACTTCTTACGAGACATTTTCTCCTCACAAGCTCTCAAACTGCAAAAACAAAGCGATTCCTGGAGCTTTGGTGCTCAGTACCGTCCAGTACTGGAGTCTGAGCTGGGACAACCTGCTAGGGAGATGAACTTCCTTTTGCTCGTGTTCTTCACACTTACCTCTGAAGTTCTTCAAGCTGTGTGTGTATATGAGAAAGGGAGAGAGAGAGAGAGAGAGAGGGAAAGAGAGAGAGGGGGAGAGAGAGAGAGAGAGAGAGAGAGAGAGAGAGAGAGAGAGAGAGAGCATTGTATGTAAGAGGACACTGTTTAGGGTTTGTACTTTTCAGATTCCATTTCCAAGCTACCAACCACGAGTGGTTCTAAGGACCTCCAAAGATAAGTTCTATCACCAAAAAGAAAGCACAGTCTGGCACTCAGCAGACTGGGTCCACTGAGAGCTAATGTAATTGTAGACCCAGAGGTTAATTTGGAACAATACTTTTAGGATTGGAAGGAAGGCATATGAAGACAGAACTAGTTGCTACAATACACAAAAGTTTATTTTAGACTTTTTTCTTCTTTCTGGAGGCAGAATAAAATAGAACTGAACATCAATTTTGTACAACAAAAACAGCTTTTAATATGGAATAGACAGTCCATGAACATTTTAAAATCTCGGAATGGGTTCCCTTTTTCAAAGTCATGCTTTCTTGCGGTCCATGAGGAGCCGGCTCTGCAGAGATAGCGGCGGCCAGCCGTGCAAGGTGAGCAAAGGGGCGGCGGTGGCCGCCCTCAAATCCGTGCCAGCTGGTGCCATAGACTGGATGGGAGGATGCTTTCCACTTTCTCCATGACAAAGTTTAAGGGGGCAAACAAGGTGCTGAGGAACTGCAAAGAAACCAGAAGGAGAAGTCAGGAAGGACAGTGTTCAGGACATGGAAATCAGCCTCTCTGACCCACGCCTGTGTCTCATGAGGTTCCAACATCATGAATGTCTTACAAGGCCCCATTCATCTTCCCATTTGCAGGGAATGTCTGATGATGGTGGGACCTGAATTCCAGCAGCCCTCCACCTGGCACCAGTAGATAAGGGGAGAAGTGATACCATAGTGCCTAGGTTCCTACAGTGTTTGGGATGCGCTGGCTGCCCATGCAGATGAGGAGTGTCATCACACAGGAATGACAGATGGGTAGCAAGTGAATAAAAGAGTTAGAGAATGGGCATAGCTCCGAGCAACTTCTCACCTAGCTGGCACAGAATTCACTTTAATGGCATAGACAGCTCTGGAAAAAGTCAAGATTGGTGTACGAAGATTGCTTTGGGATTCTGTGGGTTCCTGGACACATTCACAGCTTGAGCTCCTTCTAAATGACCCACTGGATGGCATATATTATAAGAGCCTAAGGGAAGGCAGGAACCTGGCTACTCCAGAAAGGATTTGTCCTAGTTGAAGAGGGCTGCTCTGATAGAACTCTGAGGACTCTTTTATTTGGTTTACTAAATTCCTCTCAGACTTTCATATAGAGAATAATGCTCACTTTTAAGAAAGCCAAGCGCTTACCGGGAGACTCTTATAATCTTAAATACATTTTGATTATGTTCTTGGCAAACATCATCATTCTACAAACCATCCAGCACATGGCAGAACAGACGCTCACTGTCCCAGTGAGGGGGGAAATGGGTATATGGATTGTTCCCTGTCTTCTGTTTGGAACCAAGACATTATCTTGCCGGAGCTCAACACCTGGCTCTTTTATTGTGGATTCCCTTGTCCTCAGCCCCTGTCCATAGCGTAGCACCATCACATCATCAACAATTTCTCACAGAAGTGTAGTGCAGGGGGTGAATATATGTGTCGGAGGAAACGTGGCTCCAAGTGCAAATAAGTATATCAGATAGTGCATCAGATGATGTCAAAACAGGCTCATCTACTGGTCTTCTGGCCTATGGACTGTAGGTCTTTAGCATATATGGTGAGCAAGGGTCCCAAATTCACTGACCTTGGGATCTCTCCTTCCCTTTTTAAAAAGAGCAGTGGAAAACACACTGGGAAGGCCTGTAACACTTTATAACTGGATTATCAAAGGTGAGATTTACCTAAAGGAAATTCAAGATGGTTTCCCAATCAGTCTTATACATCAATTGAACATACTTGCTCAGTAAAGCACTGTAGCTCTGGCTGAGACACTGGGGAGTCTAGGCCAAAGCTCCCACTGTCAGACAAGAAGCTCACAGCTTCACAGCACAGTGGGTGAGGCCTGTAAGGCCTGGACAGATCAGGGTAAGAGCCAAACAGGTCACGCAGCTAGTAGACTAGAAGCCCTTAGAAGGTATAGGCAGGATTCAGAAAAGGGAGGGTGCTAACCAGCTGGACAGATGAGGAAAAAAAAAAACCCTTAAAAAAATAAGCAAATGAAATAGACTCCAATAAATGGCTCAAATAGGAAAAGATAGAGATGGGTAAGAAGAGAAATATGAGAAGACTGGATCCTCCAGGCTCACAAAACAGCTAGACCAGAATGAAGTTGGTTTACAGGCATGGCAGAAGGCAGTAAAGAGTTCAGCTCCACTGGAATAGTTGGAGTGCAAGAGTGGCTAGAAAAACAGTGGGGACACTAGCCACAGATGACAAGCTGAATCTGCAGCTGGGAGACAGGCAGCCACGGAAGAGGTGAAGTAAAGGCGAGTGCTTCTTCCTTTGGGTTGGTATCTTTTATGGTAACTTCTGATAACCTGACACTATTTTTTGTTGTTGTTGTTGAAAACATACAACTGTTCGTAATGCCCCCCCCCCCCCCCCCCCCCGTAGAGTGGCCATGTACCCTTTCCAGGCAACAGCTAAACTGTGTGCTACCGTGAGTATGTATGGTTGGAAGGCAACCTGAGCTCAGAAATGAGTCACTATGATACCCTGCCTCAGAAAGCTTTTGTAAAGTCCTAGTTACAAAAAGATAATATGAATCAGGTTTACTGACTGCATTAAACCAATATAACACTATGAAATTAAATGTATTAATTATGCATATGACATACACACAAAAACTCACAGGCCCACAAATACTCGATTCCACAAAAAGGAGCAAAGCACTAAAGTGGTCTGGATAAACCAGAGATTCTCATAGGTGTTGGAAGATGGGGCTCAATAAACAAGGTGATATCGCTGGTGGTTATCATATCTGAAAGACTTGACCAAACCAAATTTAGAACTGCTGATATTATGATGGAGTGGAGGAAAGACCTGTGGGATATTAACACAAGCCCATGCAATTAGATGAAAGTCATCACTCAAAATCTATCCTCCCATCAACTGTAATGTGTAGGGGTGTTAAGAAACCGCAATTTGAGGTGCAGAAAGGAGAGGGTATTATTAGATTGGTTCAAAATAAAGACAATGTTTGCTTACTTTGGTTTTGTCACTGTCCTTATTCTTATTAAAAAGCATGAAAGGTGTGATGTTCATAGCTGGCCCCTGTCCTCCCGCTGCACACACAGCAAGATGCAGCAGCCCCTCCTTTCCTGGTTATATCTGCCCTTCTCGATAGGGTCCCAAAAGAGAAAGAAGCTCTTGTGCCTCTGATGCATGTACTGATTACTTTTCTGTCTTACATCTAGAATGTTCTTTCATTGAGACCATCGGTACCCACACCTCAAGCCACAGACTGTTGTGTGGGTGGACTTTTAGAAACTGAGTGGGCTAGTAAGGCTTCAGATGCATTCACAGCTGCTCCTGATTGCTCGCATGACTACCAGATCAGCAGTGACATCGACTCTCAGAGTGTGATCCCAACCGTGAACTGTAAGCACAAGAGGTCTAGGTTGCATGCACCTTAGGAGGCTCTAATGCTGGGACATCTGAGGTGGAGCTAAGGCGGTGATGCCAGTGCTGGGAAGCAGATGCAAACACAGGCTCACATTAGCAGACAGGTTTGACTACAGACACCACAACGAATCAATTACAAAATTATATCAAAACATCTGTGGGTGGCAAGTGTCAATTAGGCTGTATCAGATGGCAGTTTTATAGTGGCAAGTGAGTTGACTAAGTTCATTGTGCAGATGCATCTGGTGGAAGGCTTTAAGTCAACTGCATGAAAATAAGTTCAGGGCGCTTACCGTTTCTGCACTATGGTGAGTTGTATAGTTAGTTCATTATATATTACAATGCAATAAAAAAGTGCACAGTAAGTATAATATAAACGAATCATCCTGTCATCACCTCTTTTCAGCCCCTGGTTGTTGAAAAAAATTGTCTTCCATAAAACAGGTCCTTGATACTAAAAATGTTAGGGACCACTGCTTCAGACAACTGAGAAAGGACCCTTTGAGATTTTTTTTTAACTATAAAGAATTAACTTATTCTCTTGCAGAATCCAAGCTGTGATGTGTTCTCCAATATTAGCCACCCCCTCCTTAGCGTGCCTTTCGCACGCCTGCCTCCCTGTTCTGCACACACAAGAAAGAAGCTACACACAGAGGCATCTGAAACCACCACCTTCCTTTGTTTAGTAGCTAGCTCAAGATCAGTGGCTTTATCAAAAACATTTTTGTAAATTTGGAGAGGCATGCTTGCCCTCTGGTATGCCATGAGATGATCAACTGTATTGATTTAGATATTTGCAAAGTAATATTTTTTGTCCCAAGACCCAACCAGTGTCCCAAACAGCAGTCTCATTTTAGACTTAAGGCAAAATTTATTGCCTGAAGAGTTAAGTCTGAATGAGTAAAACCAGGCAACCTGGAACAGCCCATTTATCTCAGTGTCCAAAACTTCTGTCCAGGGGCAGAGACACATGGCAGATTTTTAACCAAAATGCTCTGTAATTCAATCAGTGTCCCGTGGTGAGAAAAAGCAACTGAACCAATAAAAGAGAGAGAGTGACACTTCAATGGCCACTCCTCCTTCTCCTGAGACACCATTAGGAGAAGGTCAGGGCTCCCCACATGCTTCGTTAACGTTAGAAACGCCTCTGCTTATCTCAATAAGTTCCAGGTGCCCTACTGTGAGCAGACAATTGACGTCGCCCTGTAATCAATAGCAGACTTCAAAGAGGTCACGGCCTGCAAGTGAAGATGAGTCAGAAGGCAGGGCTCAGTCTCAGGGAAGGAGAGAGACCAAGGAGGAAAGGCAGGGCTCTTGAGAGCCGCAGGGTCAGAGCCCTGACCTTCCCACATTCTGCTGGCAGTAGGGCTTGGAATGATAACTTACTTATATGAGAAATTTTATCTTGGTAACCAAACATTCTAGGAAAAGTTAGTCCTAAATCACTGAGGTAGATTAGATTAGGGGAAAAGTCAGTTGAAGCCTCTTCTCTCACTATTTTGCAGTGGCTCAGACCTGACTCTGGGTTTCCACACAGGCTGCAAGTCCGTATGTAAACACACTGGCTAGTTCCCAAGCTGCGTAGCCTGGCGGGTAGCGGTGCATTCTCTCTGCATCTGCTAGGAATCATTATACCAGGGCCCTTAGCTCAGGAGAGGGACGAGAAAATTGCTTTCACCAACTCCAACAGGTGGCAGGCCACCTACCGGGAAGAAGTGATGATTCCTGGGATGTGGGATGGGCGCTTCCAGAGGGGCTGATGGAGATAGCAGGGTGAAGAAGCGGGGCAAACTGGAGGGTGGCAGATGGGACTCCCTAACTCGGGCCTTTCACTCCACCTTCACCCTGCAAGTCTCTCTAGTTTTAGAAGCTGCTGGGTCTCAGTGAGGGGTGCGATGGCTGGTATGTTCCTCCAGGCAGAAGTCTGAAAGCAAATTTAATAAAACTACATTTGAAAATCATGGGGAGCTGACCAAACTACCACACTTGGGTGGAGTATACAGCATGAGGACCCTAAAGGCAGATTTAAATTTTCTTCAATCATTTGATCCTAAACTCAAAATGGAAGCTTTAAAAATTGAAATAAGGAGAGTGGCCCTTGTCCTACACCTGTCCTGAACTCTGATCTCCAGTATTCTGGTGGACCACTGTACAACCTTTTAGAGAACGCTCAGGAACATTCAATTCACTGTCCGTACACTGATTAAACAGTCTCAAGCAATTAGTCTTCAATCAGTTCTGTGGTTCTCAGCCCTGGTTGCATGAGTTACCTGGGACTCATGGGACAACTCATATTGCCGCACCCCTGTCAATTAAGCAGGAGCTGGGGAGGACAGATAGGCACCAGTAATTTTTAAGCTCATTTGATGAATTCAAGAAATAGCCAGACCACTGGTTCTGGGATGGCTTTGCCTTGAAGAGTTCTCACAATCTGCTATGCAGCTTCTGATGGTTGCTCAAAGGTTTGGCTTTCGTTAAACCAGAGTCCTTGGAAAGGGCCGTGGTCTTCAGCTACAGTCCAAAGAGTCTGGAGGGATCTTTGTTAAAAACACAAACTACTGGGCAATGATATCAAAATTATGGATTTCTGTAGTGCAACCAACTGAATACAGGTGATTTCTATGCGCCTAGAAATCAAAAATCTCTGTACTGATCCAAACCCCCCACCAAGTGCTTTCGGTATTTTAATAATGAGTAATAAACCAATGGGCCGCTTCTGCAAATATGTTTTTAAAATGTTAAAAGGAGAAACATAAAAGGAGGAACAGTAATTGTCTGTTGCTGTAAATATATCATTTTGCTAAGTTACACTCCATTCTTCTCCAAGGTTTGGCAACTGCTTTTACTACAAGGGTCGCTAGGAAGAAGCAAAAGCTACTCAGGCCTGCAGGCTAAAGAAAGTCCAAGGTGGCAACTTGGTGACACTGCATATGGAAACCTAGCCGATCTGCACTTACATAAGGACTTAAGGAAATTTAAGATGTTCTGCCTGGAAAAGAAGAAGTGAGATGTTAAAATGGCCAAGACAGGTGAGCAGGCCCAAGAAGTTGCAAGAGGAAGGAGGCCTCTTTGGTACGCTCTGAGAAGGAAGGACAGCAGTCGTAAGCAGAAATTAAAAGGAGACAGACTTTAGTAGCATAATGGCTTCTGAATAATCCAATAATGAATGATGCTCATAAGTGAGCTCCCCATGGCTAACAGTATTCAAGATGGGCTGGTGCACCTCCAGTTCAGGTACCATTGAAGGCACTTTGTTTAAGGCCCCTTTCTAAGAGTCTATAAATATAAAGAAAGAAATCCTGCATATACAGATTTTTACATTGATGCTTTCTGCAGAGACCACTACTGTTTATTCATTTAATAGTCATTTATTGAAAACCTACTGTGTGCAAGGCACTGTGCAAAGCTTTGAGGATACAGAGATAAGGAAGACAGTCTGCTCTCAAAGGAGCTCACATTCTAAAGGGGGACAAACAATTTTCTGATAATTATATAGAACAATAAATGCGGTAAGATAGACATTCGTAGAATACTGTGGGATTATGGAAGAGGGACACCTCACTCAGCTTAGGAGAAATTTAAGGAAAGCTGAGTATGAAGGAATGAAGATATATTAGTAGGATGCACAAGTCGGGTGACAAAGGTGAAGGCATTCCACACAGAACAAACAGCACGTGCAAAGGCACTGAAGTGTATGTCTGGTAAATTTTGGCACAGTCAGTAATTCACTATGGCTGAAGACCAGGGTCTGGGTGAGAGATGGGAGAGATAGGGCTGAAGAGGTAAGCAAGGGCCAGATGATGAAAGGTCCTATACATCATGCTACAGAACTGGGACCTTATCAAGAAGTAGTTGGGAAACCATTGGAGGAATTCAAGCAGGGAACTGACATGCTTAGATATGGCATTTAAAAAGACCATTCTGGTGTCAGTATACAATAAGAT
Source organism: Ctenodactylus gundi (assembly GCA_004027205.1). Lineage (NCBI taxonomy): Eukaryota > Metazoa > Chordata > Mammalia > Rodentia > Ctenodactylidae > Ctenodactylus > Ctenodactylus gundi. The sequence continues at coordinate 12,692 of PVKB01006018.1, forward strand.
CGACAGAGTGCAGGACTGGACAAAGTCCAGGTAAGATGATTACAGAAATCACAGGACCTACACTAAGAGAGATGCCGTGAGGACAGAAGAAAGAGAAGAACAGGTGAGTCGCAGTTACCAAATGCTTGGTGGCTTACAAGGTTAGAACCAACACTGCGCAAAGGCTCAGCCGGAGAGGATGCAGGCAGGGAGAAAGAGGAGAGTTCCGGAGGGCTGCCAGGTTTCTGAGTTGAGTCAAGGGGGGGATGGTGGGACCTCTGGCAGAGGGCAGGAATACGGGGGAAGCAGCAGTTTTGGTGGTGGGAGAGGAAGGGTGATGAGCTCAGTTTTGAAAATGTTGAGACTGAGTTGCCGGTGGGATTTCCAGTTCATCTTCAAGACTCATGAAAATGCTCTTGCAATTCCAGTCCCTGAATTCTGCCGAGCAGAAAATGTCAATCATCTGGAAAGGGATTAAATCAACCCAGCCAAGTTAGAAATCATCCTTTCTGATTCCACTAGCCTTGATATCTGAATGGAATTCCAGGCGAGCAACCTTTCCTTCCTTCTGTTTAAAACCCATGTATGGCAAAATTAGGAAACTTATCCTTCCTGCAAGAGCAGGCAGAAATGGTCAGTGGTCACAAGGAAACAATGATCTCTGCTGTCAACGCAGATGGCCTTTCTTACTGAATCGCTCCACCTTCCTTAAAGACTCTTAGCAGATTTCCTGGTTTCCACATGTCAGGTGAATATACTTCTTAATAGTACAAGCTTTCCTAACTTCTCACAGTTCATTTCCCAAATAAGCCAAGGGTTTGTACCATTTTAAAAATCATTTAAATAATCTTTGGACACGTAAATCTCATCTTTCACAGTATAAAAAGATTTAAAATAATGTTATTCGATATATACAAAACTGAACATTTTCCCACCCTTTTCTCACTTTCTCACTTGCTATGATTCTTTAATTATTCCATCCTTCTGTACCTCATGCACTTTGGGGGATTTGCTGAGAATCTCTGTTCCACACTATGTCACAAGATATGCATTAACAATAGCACTCTGCCATTTGACCCTTGGCTACCTGTGATTCTCCTGATGATGACAATTACTAAGACAACGATTTCTGCATCCCTGCACTTCTGCACAACAACCCCGTTTCTCTTGCGCTACATCTCTGGCCTCCCCTGTCTAGACCCTGAGGCCTCCCTCTTGGCAAAACTCACAGCTTTTGCGAAGACCCCCATAAGCTCTGGGAACTGATGTGTCAGGAGAGCCAGCATGGCTGTGAAGGAACACAATCCGGCGGTGAAGAGAATAAAGAAGGGAAGCTCCTTCTTTGGGTAAACCGAGACCTCATGGAAAGCTGTGGAGACCAAAAGGAAAGATTAGGGCTAGAGTGAAAAGCACTGGTGGGGAATTTCAACAATAAAACTGACTCTTCAGAGATTTGACTAAAGCCCAACTGGGAACGGAACAGGCAGAACACTTGACAAATCGCAGCCCACAGAGGACCCAGGCTTTCTATCTACTTCTTCCAACTGGAGGTCACCATAGGATTAAATTGGGGATGGCACACATTGGTAAGCAAGAAATAGCAGCAGCAGCATATTTACCATGTAGTATTCTTTTTTACAAAAGTGAACACATCAAGCAATATAAAAATATATGTTCATTGTATAACAACCTGGAAAGCTCAAAGTCAAGCATAGCAAAAATAATCCTGTCTGTGTATTCAGTTCCCTGTATTTTTAAAATCATTATAATGAGACAGTATTAGTTTATCTTGTATTTTTCCCTGACACTCCTTAAGTACTTCGGTGAAGGCTGCCACTCTGGTAGACATATAGAAGGGACCTCACATGCTGGCCTATTCACCCTGCAAGGGTTGAAGATTGAGGCTGCCACAACTGTAGGGGGCTCTTCATGATAAATATAATTACAATACTAAAAAAAGCAAAAGCAGTATTCTTTGGAGTATCTTTACTTTTAAACTTCAAACATTAGGTTTGGGAAAACCAAAAAGCTATGGTACAAAATTCAAGAGAATCACCTTCCTCTTTCTGCTCATTATGTGGCTGCCCATGACCATCTGGGTGATGGAGGTTCAACCAGGGGATGAAGGGGCCACCAGGACAGAGGAGAAGCCAACTGCCCAGGAGGCTGTGAAACTGCAGGTGAACGGGGAACAATACTGCCACTCTAATCAAAGGATATGAACTTTCCATTCCCTTCAGGAATCAAGATCTAAAGGCCTTTCCTTTATCACAAAACTCTTGTTACTTAGAGCCCTAATCCACACTGCTGAAAACTGAGGGTGGAGAAGATGACCTTGGGACAAAGCACAGAGGAGCATGCCTACCTGCATCCAGGTAAGTCAACCTGCTGGGATGGGGGCATACTCAGGGCTGACTGACAAAAATTATACTTTCAATGTGCATTATGGGTAGGACTTAGAACAACCAGCCTTCTTTATATGCTCACCTTCAAAGCCCAATTTAAGAAAAAAAAAAAATCTGGAGGAAGACTAGTTTTGGACCACAGCATTCAATTAAATACATGTGGGCCATAATTTTCTTTTTCAGGCTTATAAAAATTATCCCTATAAAGTTTCTTTTAAGAACTGTAATCGCATTCTAATAGCTAATCTATCCCCATGGAAACTTAATTGGACTCAATTAAAATATTTAAAAACATAGTACTTTTCAGAAAAACGCCTTACCAGAAAATTGAAACTTTAACAAGGATCTCCCTGAAGGGGGAGTCAAAAGGTAAACGATGGGCCCACAGCAGGGATTTCTGAAATCAAATCTAATGTTATGTAATGAAGCAAATCCATTTTATAATAACATGTGGACAATGAGATATCCCGGTTCTCTAAGGAACAAACCTTACATTGGGGTGGTTAGCAGGAAACAAGGAGGGTGCTTCCTGCTACCCCCCTCTGACAACAGCAATTCAGTTTTGACCCAGATCTCTCCATGTTGGAGATTTATGTATGACTGGCTTAATGGTGCTGGTGTTTGAAAATTTACTACGCACCAGGGCTCTGAAGATACACTATTCCTCTAGGTAAGGTACTTTCATATAACATAGCTGTGAGGAATTAATATGATAAAAGAGAGAGGGTGGCAGGAGAGATGACTGGGAAGAGAAAAAAAATCTAATATTTAGAGCTTATCATCTTGAGGAGAAAAATATGTCCTAAGTCGGGGCCACATGAAGAACCTGGACACAGTCCGTGTACACAGTATGATTTGATAATAACTACTTAGCCTGGGCTGTCAAAACAATGTTGTATTACAGTAAACCAAAATAATACTTTCCACATGTGGTACGGGTCAGTAGCCCGCTGGCCTGTGGGGCACTCTAGGGCAGGCTTTCCCATCTCTGTGCTGTTACACAGTGCTGAGGCTGCACGTGGCCTCTACACATGTTGCCAACTGACTACGTACAATTAGAGGCTCATGGGAAACCTCTCTGGCCAAGAGCACCACCACCACCATCGAAAGCACATGGCCCAGGCCCAGGACTCTGCATCTGGCAGTGATGCCAGTGTCCTGGTGCTACCCTCCCATCCCTGACTCATCAGTGGCTTCCTCTGAAGTCAGCAATTCCTCTTCAAACTCTAGTCTGTGCAGATGACATCTGACCTGCTAGAAGATCCAGGCAGAACCCCCACAACAGGCCAGCCCAGAGAGCATCAGCCCATGCTAGCGTTCTCTAGGCTCAAGCCAGTCCACGCATCATGCGTCATCTACATTTTGGCTCTTTGGCATCTTTCCCTGATGAATGTGGAGAGACTCAGAGCAGGAAACCCAACCTACTCACATAATTCACTTTAATACATGTGCTATCAAACAAGGCTAGGGGTTCAGAGAAAGATACTAAAAGACAAAGAATGCTATAAACATTTATCATTCCAACCTCCTCCCATCCCCACCTCCCTGCTTGAAGAGGGCTGGCGAGGGGTGGGACTTACATGGAAGCAGTTCTCGGTCTGCTGTTTCTGTACAGATTGGGTATGGGTAGAATAGGTGCCCCTTTTCCAAGGGATAAGGGATCATTCGAAAAGCTGGAAAGGATAGAAAACATGGTACAGGGTTAATGCGTGGTTCATAACTTCCCAACCTCAGAAAGAGACTTTCGAGCATTTTTTACAACAGGGTATACTTCTACAAGGGAGGTGTGACTTACCCAAACTCTGAGTTGTGTGCCAGATAAAATGTCAGTGATACATTACGATATATCACTCACACATTAATCTCATACTGTATATTCTGGGCAAACTTCACAAAACTGGGTGGGGACAGAGGTCCAGGGGGTAGGGAGGCCATCAATATCAATGCCTAGGGTCTCATCATCTATAAAATATTATAAAATGTCATAAGCACCAATTCAATACTGCACAGCCAATAGTAACAGTGCAAACTGAGATGGAAGTGCTTCCCTAGAAGTAAAGTGTGGACCGACCTTTTGGAGCTTATTACAGATGTACATATATGAAAGGCATTCTAACATGTCTATTTTAAAAATATGTCGAAATGGATTAGAATTCCAACCAAGATAGATAAAAACAAAAATCTAAAACTACATGACTGGGAAGTATTGCTAAACTTTATGAAACCTTTAAATCTTCAATATCATATGGGAAAAATGGACCTAGAGAGATTGATTATCTGTATTTTGATGTCAGGCCACCTAAATTCTGCTTTTGTGACATCAGATAACATCAGTCCTCGGCTGAGTTATGGCTTTCCAATCAACCCTTCCTTTTCCATTATCAGGTGTGTCATTCTCCCACTGCAATGTCATCTGTGTTAGTCTCACTGTTCCTATGAGCCGTGCTCAGGGAAGCAATTTTTCTCCAACAGATGTCCTTTAACTCCAGCCCGGTGTAGACGTACAGCATGACAGCTATGCCCTGTGCTGAGAATGTGAGATAACAATCTTTTGTTTCGTGTGTGTCAAGGAGGGATGGTGGCAACACTGCAATATTTTTGAATACTACATTTTAAGGAGTAGTAGCTACATGCTCAGCTGTGCAATTACCAAAGCCTTCTTAAAATGCTGTCAATGTACATATTTATCTTTTACATACTTGTTTCAAGCAGGAATCAGAAACAAAGAATGTTCTCCCTCACAAGAAATGACAAGGTCCCATTGTAACCAGCATCAGTGCACATATGGTATTTATTCTGGTGTCTGAATATTATTTAAAAGTAAAAACATTATGTATGTGATTCCAGCATTTGGAATGCAGTCAATCTACACCACAGTGGTATCACTCTGAGGTTACAGCGCATTGCCACGGAGAATATAAATCACTATAAATGTGGGATTAGAGCAGAGCCAGTTTGCTGGCAGTTTGCTGAGGTAAAAATGTTATCAATTTTCCTCTCGTAACACAAACCTCTTAAACAGAGATTAAAACATTAAAAACACCCCAGACTTTAACTCTTCTTAAAATAAAAGGCTCAGCCTAGTTCAATCAGACTTTTTCTTTCATACAAACAAAGATAATTTTCCCCCATCAGAGCAATTGGGGAGGAGTTTCTTTACAGTTGTTAATACACAAAGATCACTGGTAGGAACCAACATCTCTCTCAATGGACTCGCACTTTTAGAGAGTAAAAACCAATCAAACAACAAAAGACTCAAAACTCCCCCAAAATCTTTTATTAGTGACTTCATAGCATTCACTAAAGTCTCTTCTGGGAAGCAATGATTTTACATGTCACCGACAATATGGCAGGACTTTAATACCATTTTCCATAAATGATGGCTATTCCAAAAGCATTCAAAGAATGCAGAAAACCTATGTGGAAGTTAGATTTTAAAAAAAATCCAGATTCTTCATGTGTAACCAAGCTGCTGTAATTAAAGAATCTGTTCAGGTTCATATGATATAAATAAACTTTCAGGTTCCAACTGGCTATAAATTTGAATGCTAAATTTTATTCAAAATTGAAGTCAGTTTCTACTTGAGGGAATTATTTTAAAATGAAATATAGGAGTGCAAGATCTTGAGAGTATTCAACCATAGAAATCTAATGGTTGGTTGGTATCTTTTCAAATGCTGAAATTCTTTTACAGTATTTGGCATGTATACAGAATTGTATGCATTAATTTAGTCTTTTTCTTCTAATTGATTTTCTTTTTTAAGAAAGAGATTGATGATATTGGTGAAATATAGCTAAAAAAGAACATATATGTCCTTCAGTACCCTCCCACCCCCATGACTGTGAAGATGTTTATGATGCTTGTAAGATCTCTCTCATGTCAGCGGGCATTTGCACCGAGTTCATAAGATAGTATTAAGGCTTTTGGCTTCACTAAACAAGAGCAAATACAATTTCTGCAATTCTATCCTTTACCCACAGGGTCCAACAAAGTATGTGACAAGAGAGGGAGATCTGGAAAGAGCCCGGAAGAGGCCCTACATAAGCCTTGCCAGCTTCACCTCCTACTTCCTGGTCCCTTTCACTGCAAAGACATGCAACAGCTCCACACGGGCCTGTGGCTTTGGCCAAAAGTCCGGAAATTGTGGAGTGCAAGCGCTAAGATCACATCGATTTGGTGTGCAAACATGAATGGAAAGAGGTCATATGAGCTGATTTATCTTCGATATGACCACAGACCTCCCAAAAATCTTTGTCTGAGAAAACATACACTTAAGAGAAATTGAAAATGTACATGTACTTGATTAACAACAAGAAAAAGTCTAGGCTACTCTGAGTTAACACATACACACAAATGACATTGCTACATTTTCTTTTGTGTGCCATGCTTTCCTCTATCTTGATTTCAGCTCTGTTTTTGTTAAATGTTCAAAACGAACACATCACACCCTTCAAATCAAGATTCGGCCGTGCCTTCTTCCCTCCCTAACCAGGATTTCTTAGGCCCCAAGCCTGTTAATGCTGTTCGCATCAAAGGTACTCTACCAATACTGGTAAGAAAACAGAACCGAGAATGGACAGAGGGATGGATATAATAAGGAACGAGCGGCCTTCACGCTAGCAGCTACATACCTTCATCTGTCTACGTTGCCTGCCCGAAGAGGACCTCAGAGAACTTTATACAGATGATTCATAATAGTGAGAACTGTTTCTGAACCCCCGTTCCATCTCTTACAATTAGTGCCCCCGGTCAAACTGTGAGTGCCCTCCTATGTAACCTGAACGCAAGGGAAAGTCGAGCACACGTGTCCTTGTACTCATGGAGCTCACTCGTAGGGGTGTGAGGAAACGTGATCCAGGAATCTTGAAAGTAAATATAACAGTTTCCCATTGTGATAAGGCCATGGAGGACAGACAGGTGGTGGTGAGCTCGTCTAGGAAGGAGTGCGACTGACTATGGCTGGGTCATTTAATCTGCGTCCAGTCTTCAAAATGAGAGTATCATGTCCCCTGCAAGGCTCCGATGAGATGACCAACACAGAGGCCAGCGTCGGTATGCAAAGCTTCCCGCACAGCTAGGGCTAGCTTCTCTTTGCCTCCCTCCTTCTCTATTGAGCCTGTCTGCCAGGGTACTGTCTAGCATCTAAGTGAAAGTACTGTTGTTTGTTAACAATTAGAAGTGCAAGTAGCAGAACAGAAATCATCATCAAAGTGCAAATTTAATGTTCTAATTTATGACCATAATGTAAGTAACAGCTATGAAGACGTGTTTTTTTTTTTTTTTAATGGGGCATTTCAATGCAAAAATAAAGAAAATGAAAATCTAATGCCTGGTTTGTGATCCATATTCTTTATTTATTAGAAACAAAAGAAATTGGTCTTTGGAAAACAATTTTCCCTTAATTGGATTTACTGATGCACCATTCTAATTTTTTAAGAAGTCTAGGGTTTTACAGTGGACCCTCAACACCAAGTTTCTATTTTTATGACGACAGTGTTCACACTATGCACACCTACACATAAATATAAATATATTTGATTGGGTACACTTTCTCTTTGAACCAAATGGCACATACACACATTAATATTTCTCACAAATTGTTTCAGTCTCTTTTCTTGGTACTCCCAATCACAATGTCTGGCACAAACAGAAACAGGAAATTGTTTCTTTAATTAAAGGTGAAAAATTATTACAGAATCAGAAAAATTTTCCCTTTATAGATATGGGTGAAACAAGGTGTGGTAGTATGTATCTGACTACGGCCTCAGCTACTCTAAGGGCTGAAGCAGAAGAACTGCTTGGGAAACATAGGAATACCTCATTTAAGAAAACAAAAATTAAAAAAAAGGAAACAGGTCAAGCTTGGGTATATCTAAGTAAGGGCCAGTTACAAAGGAGCAAAGGGCTCTTCAGAGCGAGGGGAGGGGCACCACTGTACAACTGTACAACACTGGAACAGAGGCTGTCACGGGTAGTGATAGTTTGGAACTTTATCTGGTCAGGGTTTTCTCCCAAAGTATAAAAACTCAGCCTTGGCTCTGGGGGAGGGGTGGGGGGCAGGGTGAGTTCTCTCTGTAGCAGTCCAAAAGGTGCCAGAATTATGGAGGAGAGAATGGTGTGGTTAGAGGAAATGCCTTAAGAGCCACATCTTAACAGAGAGGGGCATTTGCTATTAGGTTCAAAGAGAATAAATTAGAATCACAATCTCACCCTATGCTTCAACAATGGACCATTTTCTCAAAACACTACCTTCAAATCTTATACATTATTTAGTGGACTAGTTGTGGGGGGATATCTGGAAAAAGAAAACAAAGAATCTTACTTGGTCAAGTGGAGAAAACAGACACAAAGGAAGGCTAAGTGATTTACCCCATGCACGCTGACTTCCGGTATACAGAACAAGAACTAGAAAACTAATGTGCACCATTGCAGTCAGCAGACAATCCTGTCTTATAAATACAGGGGCCTTGAAAAGACCAAGATAGGACGGAGATAAAGACACATCAGTTTTTTCACAGGTGAAAGGGATGTGCCATTTAAACACAGCCCCATCTCAGTATCACTGTAAATAAGATACAGTGGAAATGGGACTTTTGCTCATATATGTGTGTGTGTGTGTGTGTGTGTGTGTGTGTGTGTGGTGTTTATTCTAAACCTACAGTGTTTGGCTTAAGTTCTATTCAGATAAAGTGATAACGAAGAGATAACTGCAATAATCCAAGGAACACAGTATAAAAACTTATAAATTAAAACTTTTGTCCTTTCTTACTTATCTTGACTTTGAGGAACATACTGTATAGTTTTCAGGGGCTGGGACAGTGATGAATCAAACATCTTGGAAACCTTTGAAATGTTGATGTAGCTGTGGTTAAGGATTCAGCTCATCTTTTTTCTTTAACTACCATATGTTTCAAACCCAAACAATCTCTGCTATGTCTCAGCTGGACTTTGGGGTTTTATCAAAAAATGGAAGTTTTTATTTTCAGCTTGACTGATTGAAAACTCAATTCTACATGATGACTAATGCTCTAATATTATATATTCATTAAAAAGTAAAATCAAAAAAAAAACCCCCAGAAAACCACACGAAAACCCCTCAGTCCAGACTTCTCCTAAAAACCTACCAATAGAGCATAAAAACCAACCAACCAACCAACCAACCAACAAAACACACACACCTCTAGCTCCTAACCAACACTTTTGACAGAACTAAGGCTTTTTTCTTACTCTCCAAAAGATAACCTAATAATCATGAGACCAAGCGAAACTGTGATATTAACCTCCTCTCTGAAGTCTCTTTCTACTGAAAAAGGGAATCTGGGTGGGAGCCGGGGAATGCCCTTAAATTTCAGAAGGAAAAAAAAAAAAAAGATTCAGAGGAAAAAATCTGAACTACGAAGCTGGAGATGACTAAAGGCACCACCAAGTGGTGCACGGCAGAAAGTGCAGCCTTTTCTGCTGGGCATAGGCTGTCCAGGGCAAGGCCCGTGAGCCTCTGGAGACACAGAGGTGGCAACTGCTCCAAGCCACCAATCTAGAGCAGTCAGGGAATAGCATCCACTATCATCTGTGTTTTAGGGTTTCCAAACATCAAGCAATTGTAAATAGTACTAGAAGCTTTAAAATACAAAGCTTTGAACCTCCAATTTAAAATAGACACAGATCTAAAAATGTCAAAAGACTAGAGATGGGTTTCTGGATTCGGAGTGGTAATGCTTCCTTCCAAAATTTATGGCAGACCTATAGTTTTGTTTTTTAAAAAGGACCTAAAGCACTTGTAATGAAAGATTATTTTTCTAAATATATGTATATACATGTACATATTTACGCTTATGGAAAATACATGATTATTGCAGAAAATTTTAAAAGTATGAATATAAGCAAAAGAAATCACATCCCTAACTCAGTAGTAACTAATTAAGACAGGTGTATTTATTTCCAGTTTCTGTCCTTTGTTTTTATATATATATATACTATTGATTTTATAAAATTTACCTCATTCAATAGTCTCATATTTAAATGTTTAAGTCAATATTAATAAAATATAATTTTATATCAAATATCTGACTTTCTAAACACTAGAAAGGCACCAGTTGTCACAGATAATATTCTAGCCTGTAAGTAATGATATCAATTTAACTTTCAGGCTTCCAAGCAAATGTTTTTAGAGATAACTGATCTTATCCTTAATCTATAAAAGAAAACAAACTTGACTTTGCCTCTTGGCTCCACCAACAGTGGCTGCAAGACCTTCAACAAGTCACTCATCTCACTGACTCTATCCCTTGTCATAAAAAATTGAGGCGGCCATTTCTGCCTTGCCTAACTGAAAGCATTATCAGGTTCCATAGTGGAAAGATGTAAATACAAATCCTCTGTTAATTGCTCAGTTATATAAACACTTTTCAACATTTCTAGTATTCTTAAGCACTTCACACATAGTAAGCACCCTCACAGTCTTCTTCCTAGAACAGAACGTCAGGATTTCTTTGAAATCTTAATTTCAGTGTAATTGATTTGGGCTATGATCACAGCTCCCTGACTTTTACAGTAACTGTTTATGTGTAAGTATCAAAGCCAAATTTACTTTTCTTATATGCAACTGGTTTTTTTGCCAAAATAATTTATGTCTTAAAAATCACTCTCTCTCTCTCTCTCTCTCTCTCTTTTTTTAATCCTATCCTACTTACCTAACTTGAAGTAATGAAGTTCTCCCGATACAACTACTGGCTTGATTTGGTCACCTCCTATGTCACTTCATATTTTTCTCAGTCACATCATCCTCCCCAGCTGACACACAGAATCTCCCCTATCATTATCTGGTCACTAATCTCCACCCAGAACTTCCAGTTCTTTCCCACAGGATTTTAATGTTGTATGGTGACGCCAGCCCTAACCCAGGCCTTTGTCATCCCTGGCCTCCCTCCGTTTTGAGTCCTTTCTCTGAGGTTGGATCGTATTGAGCAGATGTAGCTGATGAGCTTATGTTTCTGTTTCCAAGATGCCAATCTCCACGTGGTCTCAACTGCTAAGTCGATTTGCTTCTTCAATTTTTCCACTACTAACACTAAATAAGGTTTCTTACATTCGTCTTTTTCTGTTTAAATAAAATTCCTTTTGTGTCTTTCAGGTAGAACACCTGTACTGCATCAATGAACTCATGTCAGAGGAGACTGTGCTCATGCCCATGCCCTCTCAGGGCGGTGTGCTAGGTGTTAACAAATCCAAATAGTGTTGTTGGTGCTGGCGAGTACACTACTGTTAACACTTACCCAGTAAGAGTGGGAGCACTGGTCAAAACAACATCATTAATGTTACAAATATGTAATTAGATAAAACCTACTACTAATCCTGTAAAGAAAACTTTCAAAACAAAAAACTTCCAATCACTTTTGAGTCCCATCTCTGTCAATTTATTTCCCCTGCTCCATTTTCCATCTGCCCCTCCCTGTGCCAGGTTGGGTTCTTCCTGGGTTACAGAAGGTCAGGAAAAGGAACAGAAGATCATCAAAATGAATGGAAGCAGGAAAGACAAACAGAATGGAAGGAATTAAAGGACAATTGTTTCTGAGGTTGATCAGAGTGGGGGTGAACTAAGGAATAAATTATCAGAACTCTACTGATTCATTTTTTTCATAAGAAGAAAAATAAACATCTTACATTTTGTATTTGTTTTGCCTGACTTACTATCAGCAGAGTTTCAATGCACATCTTGCCTAATAATCCACAGTCTTGAGTCTTTTTGCAGAATTTACACTCTCCCAATCAGTCTTACCACTTGCCATTTCTTCACACAGTATCTTTGCCTATGTTATTATTCTAGTTCTTCAAGGTTCAAATCTTATGTGACCCCTAAGGCTACCAGTGACTACTCCATTCCCACATACCACTCCCTTCTGAAAAGTCACTAGGTGGCTGCCACATGCTGCTGGTGACTTCTCCCAGCTAGATAGCATGTTTCTCCAGGGCAGAGCATGCTTCCCTCCCCATTAGAGCTTCCTCTCCTCACACAGAACATTAGTATCTGTAGAGAGCAGGTGCTCAGACTTGTTTATACTTATATGCATCTAACTCATTGGCCTATTCACGAGACTGCTACACACTGTCCCTTTCTAGGTTCCAAGAGCCACTGGTCTGCATCTGAGACATTCTTGCCATGCCTTTGTAGATGGCCAACCTAGTTCCAGTGCAGGATTACTAACGATGGCTCTGAGCCAGCTCTCCCAGAAAGCCATCAAGAAGTGGTAACTGGAGTTCAGAACAAAGCTTAATCCCATGCCAAGCAGCTGTGAGGTCTCCAAAGAGGTGTCTTTAGGTGGTACAGTGCTCTCCTAGAAGAGTCCAAATTCACCCTATCTACTGCATAAATTTACTTCTCTGAACTTTAAAGGTGGCACCACCATAGTAATGTCCATACCTATCACGGCCAGGGGCCGAGTACTCAACTAATTAGCTCTTAGTGATGAGCCAACACAAACAAAAAGAGACATAGGCAGTCTCATTACTCATCACAAACACTCAAGCCAACAGCAGTTTAGTACTTCTTCATATTTTTAAAAAATATTTCATAGAAGGAAAATTACTTACTGCCTTCCCACGTACAATGTAAAAGATTCAAAGCTCCTTCTACTCTCTTCCAGTGGGCAAGATGGAAGAAGGCATATGCTATCGCTTCACTGTCCCCTCTCTTCAGGATGTGTTCTGGGGGGAGGATTAAGCTTTTCATTTCTAGTAGGTACTGAAATAAAAAAAGGCAGGAGACAGATGTGTTAAGACAAAGCAATTTGGAATTCAATACTGAAATAGGTTGATTTTCCTAAAGCTACCATTCATAAGCATTTCATCAAACCTGCAGCCTCATTACTACATTTGAAGGCAATTACTAAAACATTCAGTAATTCAAAGTTTGCTGTCAGATGATTAACCTTGTACTAGTTTCTTGTAGTGAAAATCAGAGGCTTGCAGGATAAGATACTTCAATCAAAGAAATAGAGATTTCAACAGCATAAAGAAAAATGTAGAAGATGCAATAATTTGGTATATTTTTGTAACAAGACTGAAAATATGACACAGCTATGTCAAGAAGTTACATAGCAGAACCAACAGTACAGGAGAGATTTGAGATGGACAAGCACCGCCCAATATTATACTATTTTTTCTCCCCTGTACACGTCTATTTAAAAAGGAGGAATTCATCCTGTGTAAAGAGCCACTCATAGATATCCAGACCTGAAAGGCAGAAGAGTGGAACTTTCTGCATTTGAAGATCCAAGGGAGAGAAGCAGTATACATCCTAAAATGTAATATTGCTGTGGATACTTTCCTAAAGATCAGGGATTGGGGCAGGGGTCAGCTTACACAACTTCACTCTTATTTTCTATAAAGAAGATGGGAGTACTGGACAAGAACAGATATGAATGAGTTTTCCTCTTGGGGCTTGAGAGAAGCTAGGCTTTTATTTTTCTTATTTTGCATTTATTAGAGAATGGAAGGGGAAGAAAATTTAGAAAGGTATTTTATATCTTCTTTTTTTTGGAGACAGGTAACCCAGGCTGGTCTGACCTCACTAAGGAGCCCAGGCTGGCCTAGGTCTCACGATAATCCTCCTGCCTCAGCCTTCTGAGTGCTGGGATTACAGGCATGTGCCACTATGCCTGGCTTACGTGGTGCTGGGGAATTCGAGTTCAGGTACTTAGTGCTTGACTTAACACTTGCTAGGCAAGCACTTTAATCACTCAACCATTCCTCCAGTTATATCTGCAAATATTAAGGACTCATTTTTGGCTGGCATTCTCCTGGTCCTCCATTCCTTTTACTCCCTTCCTTGACCAATCCGTCCTCAATGCATCAGGCACATATACGCCACCAGCACTGTGACAACCATTACCACAATGCAAGCAACTCCTTCAAAGTGGAGATCAGTTGGTCAAGCAAGGATGTGTATAATTAATATGTGATAAACACAAGAAAGAAAAAATTGTGGATTTTTCTGTCAGTGGAAATTAATAAAAGAGGACAAAGCATGCAATAGAGATTATTATACCACCATCAATGTTTCTTCATCACGTATCTGAGAGCTTAAACCCTTTGGGCATCACCTAGTTGCCTTAAGCCTCCTTTCCTGGTGACACCTGGTGTCAGGTCATATCATCCTGTAGAAGCCAGTGGGATACATTTGGGTTCTCGGGCTTAGCAATGGAAACTTCCCCACAACTGAATCAGATGTTACAAGAAACATCAAAGCAGGAGAAAGGCATTCAGAAAGTGGCAAGGGAACAGTGACACAGATATCAGACTAGGCGGGAGTGGGGACAGAAAGCCCTCCTGGGCGTCTTTACTGGCATCCATTAAAGGCATTTATTATTGTAGTGACAACCTCTCAAGTTTGACTTCCAAAAGAATTCTCTTGTTACTTTTTTGGATTTTACAAAACAATTGCTCTTTTCCTACATCTTGTTTTGAAATACCGCAGGATAAAAAATCTTTTAGGAAAAGTAACGATTGACAATTACCTAGCAATCCAATCAGGACTATAATTATAATGAATATCAACCACAATAGAAACAGAAAAGATAAATTTTCTGCTCAGAGATACCTAGCTGTCCTCTTGTGATTTTGTTACCTTAACAGAAATCATCATAATGTTCATTGCTACTGCCAATGATGATCTTAAAAGACTCCAATGCTATGAGTCATGAGAAAGACACATCACTTATGAAGTACTATTAACCGGATTGTGTTAGAATAAGTCAGAGTTCTTCTGGACTCTAACTAGCACTACTACAGATAGCAGTACTGTAGATAATAGTTCCTAATCTTCAAATAACTGCAGTAGGTCTTAACATAAAACAATTTCATAGATGATCATGATTGGAGTCATCAGTGTATATCAATTGATTGAAAACACACATGGCAAAGTTTCAACAAATATGACAAAATAAGAGTTCACATGAAAGCAGTTTGATCATGAAAGCATTTATCTACACTTGAAAAATAGTAGTAGTGCACACATGGATAAGACAGATGGCTGATTCTGCCTGAGGCTTAGCACAACACAGGGCTCCTCAGCCCCAGGGCAGGCCACGAAGCAGTTCTGCTCTCACACGCTCTCGGACATTTGTGGACATTACTGCTGCGCACTGCCTTGTATCATTCACCCCTGTCTTTCTCTCAGCTGAATCAAGAGCATGAGCCTTCTCATCTCCATCTTAATTTTCCCCATAGTATCGTGTACCAGGTAATAAATATTAATTATATATAATACATATGTTTAATTAAATTGAAATCTTACTTCTCAAGAGTACTGTCAGAATTAGAACTCTTGGTCCAGTCAGCCTTATGAAGCCAACCAAAGCACCACACCAAAGACACTTGGTTCCATATTCTCATTGTATCTATTTTACAGCCCCTATAGGTTATGCCCATAAGGGAGAGTTTTACTCCTTTATAATTCCAGACAGAATGTTGGCCCTAAGCAAATGATGAAGGCTAATAACAAGAATGTGCTATGTTTTTGGCTAAGCTTAAAATGGCTGGCAAGATCAGTTCTCAACATGTGCAACATTTAAATTAGAAAGGCATGGAACAACATTTCACATCCTACTTGTCAAGAAAAAAATTAATGAAGGAGGGCAGATCCCTATCCACAAGTATGCAGAAATCAACCAGAATAACTGCAGCTCACAAATCAGAGGACACGCTCCGCCTGTCGGTTAGCAGCTCTGCCTGTTGGTCCGCTCAGCCAGTGTTCTGTGCCATCTTGTCTGCAGCCTGCCTGCCACTTCCTTCCCAGATCCCCAGTCAGGGATGGAAGTGCAGTGCTGATACAGGTTTCGGAAGCAACTTTTCAAAATCGATTTATGTAAAATTTAGTTCCCTATGCTCAGTACAAGAGCGTAAGAACCCAGGACACACAAAGAGCAGAGGGCTGTAGCCTTGTGCGAGCAGTAGTGCCGCGCCGGTATGGAAGCAGAGGCTGCCTCACCTGCGAGGAAGAGTTGCAGAAGAGGCTTGGCCCACCAGAGCCTATGTCAGGTAATTAAGTTCTCTTCTGTTGAGTTTTTAAAATTCTCTAAGATTCAGTTGGGCACAGAGACACACTCCTGTAATTCTTGGAGGGCTGAGACAGGAAGATCACAAGTTCAGCCTGGGCAACTGAGTGACTTAATGAGGTATTGTTTAAAAAGAAATAAATAAATAGGGCTAGAAATGTAGCTTGGTGCAAAGGGCCTGAGTTCAATCCCCGAGACAGAAAAGAAAATAAAAACAAAATTATCAAACCAAACCAAAGTTATGATTCGAATGAAAATGTCTCCAAAGTTATCTTCACATTGCTATCAATGCCAAGGAATTAATTCATACCCTTTTGGGATTTTAAATATCAACAATAATATAAGTCATATGAATAGCAGCAGCAAAAATATAGGGATAACCAAAATGTGAAGTAACAAGAAAATCAAATTACCACACAATTAGATGATAGCTATTAAATTTCTTCTAAAAATTGTGTAGTGGAAAAATATTTATTAATATGAAAAATGCTCATAGTACATTGCTAAATAAAAAATCAATTATCATACTATATATATAAAATAGATTGCTATTCTGATAATAATACATATATATACATATACATACATATATACATATAAATACGTGTAATCATTAAAACATTAAATATCCCCAGATTAAATGTTAGTGGTGGCTAAACATTTGATTTTTTGAAAGAATAATTTCTTTTGTGCTCTTTCTGTCTTTCAAGTTTTGTATAAGTACTGCTGTTTTTGTCTATACACCTATGTATATGTATATCTGTATATATGTAATACAAACCTATTTCTTTTCTTTTCTTTTTTGGCAATACTGGGGATTTAACTCAGGAATTTAGCACATCCCAGAACTTTAAAACTAATTTTTTTTGAGTCATAATCTCACTAAATCACCAAGTTGCCCAGGCTTGGTTTGAACTTGTGATCTTCCTGCCTCAGCATCTCAGAGTACTGGGTTGCAAGTGTGCACCACCATGCCTGGACTGCGTACCTCTTTTCCAGACTGACGCCAAAACAGTAAAAGGAGCTGGACAGGTGCATGCTTGAAATCCCGCACTTTGGGAGACTGAAGCAAAAGGATTGCAAATTCTAAGCCAATCTGGGCAATATAGAAAGACCTTTTCTCAAAATAAAAAATTTAAAAGGGCTGGTAATGTAGTTCAGTATAGAGCACTTGTTTAGCTGGGTCCAATCCTCACTGCCACAAAACAAAACAAAACTGATCTACAAAAAGCTACCTAAACTCTAAGACAATCAGGCATAGAGATTCCTTGCATATCCACCATTAGCTAGGACAAAACCCACAAAACAAGTTTTTAAAACATCAGTAAAGAGTTCAGAGAATATCATCAGTGCCTTTGGAAGGCAGGCTGCATGTCCTGAACTCCCACACTGCCTACTCCTCACATTCACTGAGGCAAAGAGGGGAACTCAGTGAAAACTCAGGTAACCGCGACAGGGAACGAGGCGCAAGTCACAAGGCTCTGGCATCGCCTCTTTCTGAGCCGCCATCTGTCGCGTTCACTGTGAACTGCTGCGTGGGATCTTGCTCGGGCACACAGCGCAGAGACTCTGAACGCTTTCATTCCTTTGCACTTCTGTTTGCTCATCTAAAAAATGGCATATCAAAAACACAATCTGAAGTATTTGAATCTTCCGGGTTCCCTCACCTATTAATCAGGCACTCCATTTCATTTGAATAATATGTAAGCATTGATAGAATATTCCAAGGAAAGATATGGAGTGCCGTAATGTACCCAGGGACACAGAAATGGCAGTGTGCGGTGTGTCCCAAGAACACAGGATTGGGGTAGGACACAGGCATGGGAGTATGCGCACTGTGGTCCAGGAAACACAAACGGGAGCACAGTGTCCAAAGCAACTTATCGTGGACAGGAACACAAATCAGATTAGGTCGCTGTCTTGATGCTCTGTGATCTCTGCAGGACAGCAAGAGCTTGAATAGGGAAAGAAGCAACAAAATCAACAGGATTAACGCACTGAGCACATGCACTAAGTAAATGTACTAAGCACACACAGCACCAAGGAAGCAAATGCAAGGCATCACGGCTGAGAGGAGTCACAGAAAAAGAAATATATGTGTCTGTCCAGTTAAATCAACAGGAATTTACCTTACAAAGATGGGGGGGCCAAGGCTCCAGGCCAGGAGCAAGGATAGGCAGTGCCCCACCAGCATCAAAGGACACAACGTGGCTACAGTCTGGTGTGTGTGAGCACTGTCACGGTGGGGACTGTCTGCACTACTTAAGCACTAAGGTATGCCACTGCGTGTGAGACACTATGGAGAATTTATTATTCCTTTTTCTCAGATGGAAAAATTGAGGCTTAGGGAGGTTAAGAATCCTGCATAGGGTTGTGTAAGTTGCATGTGGAAGAACCTGCACTGGACCACAGGCTTTTTGTTACTCTCCGAGGAAAGGAAATAGAAAAAGTGAGTAGCCAAAGGCCTCCATGACATGATTCAGAGTGTACCCCTTACCTTGAGTAACTCCATGGATTTCAAACTTTTAGACATGGAATACCTGGTCAAAGGGATAAAAACACTTAAAACAGAATATATGGAATTGATGGAAAAGCTGGAGGGCACCTGTGGAGGGACCCAAGAGAGGTCTGAAGAATCTTCATGGCTTTTAAAAACACTGTTTGAAAACCACTGCAGCAGCAATTAGAAAGCAAGTTGGTGCCACATGTGATTCTGAGATAAATGAGCGAGTCCTGTTGGGACTACCACACAAAGAGATGGAAGTGCTCAAAGTCTAGAAATATCCTGCAACATTCCAGGGGACAGGTGACAAAATTGAAGGGGTAAGAAGGGGGCTTCCCCCAAAACTTTGTGCCTTACAGAAACTGAAGGCAAGAAGAGAAGGAATTAAGGGTGACTGAAATTTTAGCACAGAAAACCAGAACAATACAAGGTTTTCAGCTAGAACAGACAGCAGAGGAAAGGAGGCTTAGCAGTGAGAAGCTAACAAGAATAGTGAAAGGCCTGCTCAACGTCCTCGGACAGATGCCCGGAGGACAGCAGGCACCAGGTCCAGAACCGGACAGAGAATCCAAAAGCAAAGACGTGTTCTAGGCAGAGGCAAAGGTTGGATGTAGGAGCTTAGGAGATCTCCTAAAGAGGGCTCTTCCAAAAACCAACAAGGGGAAGATAAGAGAGGAAAGGGCAGGGAAGAGAGCAGCTCTAATTCAGAAGTGGCACAAAGAGATGTGAGGAAACTAAAATGGCCTCAGGATATAAAAAATGGTCATCACTCACATCTTTCCTCCTGTACCCAAATCAAATCAAATCAAATCAAATCAAAATTGATCAAATACCCAGATATCAAAAGAAAAACAAAATTTGAGGGAAGATAAAACAAGTAAAACCCTTGAATACATAGATACAGTGAATGGACTTTCTCAACAGAAAGCCTATTGCAGAAGAGTTAACACCAAGAATCAGTAAATGGGAATACATCAAATTAAAAACCTTCACAATGTGATATGTCTGTGCACAAAATGCTCAAGCTCAATGTAACCACTGTATATTGCATACGTATATGGAGAAAAATCTTCACAGCAAAGAAAACAATCAGCAACGTGAAAACTGAAAGAAAGGGGAAAAATTTGTCCTTGGGCAGAAGACTAATATATAGAATTTACAAAGAACTGAAGGCTAATATATAGAATTCACAAAGAACTGAAAAATAATTTACAAAAAACTGAAAAGCACTTGAGGTAGTTCTGCTTACTGAAATAAATCAGACCCAGAAGGTTAAATAGGTCATGGTTTCTCTAAAAGGATGAACTAGAGCAAAAAGTGGGCAACTGACATGAAAAGAAATTTCTCAGAAAAAGTACAAGTAGCCAATGAGAACACGCAGCCAATGAGAACATGTAGCCAATGAGAACATGTAGCCAATAAGAACAAGCAGCCAATGAGAACATGTTCAGTATCTTTAGCCATTAGAAAATGCAAAGCAAAACACCAAGATTCCATTTTATTCCAGAAAAAATGGTTATTATAAGAAATAGTAAATGCTAGTAAGCTTGTGGGGAAAAGAGACCCTTCTACCTTGTTGGTGGAAGTGTAAACTAGCACAATGATGATGGAAATCAGTATGGAGATTTCCAAATGGAAATTTCATCTGACTCAGCTATTCCTCATCTAGATATCTTTCTGAGTTAGACATCATGCAACAGTGACGTGCGTATACTTGTATTTACAGCAGCATAACTCACACAGCTACATCTTGGAAGCAGGTGAATTGATAAAGAATGCATAGCAGATATACACAATAGTATACTACTCTGCCATAAAAATGATAAATTTGAGACATTTGTAGGAACATAGAAGCAACTTGGGACAATTATGCTTAGTGAAATAAATTAGACAGAAAGGTTAAATAGGTCATAGTTACTCTTATATGAGAAGTAAGTAAAAGAACAAAATAAAAGAGGTGGTAGGAAATGCGAAGATAAGACTTTACAGAAAGGAGAAGGGGATCTAGGGAAATGGGGAGTTAGGAAGGAAAGAGGGGAAAGAGAAATAAAAATGATTACTATGTGATATGTGTGTGCACCAATTTCTCAATTTGAATGTAATTATTATGTATCACAAATATGTACTAATAAAAAAATTTTGGGGGAAAAAGTCATTGGGGATAGGGGTGTGGTACAGTAAGTGCTTAGCATATGCAAGACTCAGGGTTCAATCTCCATCATGTGTACACACACACACACACACACACACACACACACACACACGAAAGGTGAATCCAACAGCCTATGTGGGAATGACCTTAGGAGTGGTGACCTTGGCAGAGGTGGCCTTGGCTAGGGTAGTTGTAGTGGAAGAAGCTGTGGCACTTTTTTTTTTTTTTTTTTTGCCAAAGTGACTTATAAAGTTTCTATTCCTGAGAAATGAGGCTAAAATACTGTTTTTTGTTCCTTTCCCTCTGTGTCTCATTTCTACAATACATTCTCCATACTCTAACCCCAAAAAGTTTTGGAACAAAATATGACACAATTCAAAGAAACTTATATTGAAATAATATTTCTTAAATGTGCCATTGATATACAATATCATAGATAATCTGCCAGAGTATTTTGAATTTCTGCTTCCACGCTTCAAGCATTTTTAAATGCTAAAACCCACTACACATTGTTTCCTAAATTGGATTAAAAAGCAATTTTATACTCTGTCCATCAGCTTTTTCAAAATGTAAAGGGAGGATGGCTTCAGTGTTAGCATGAAATAGAATTGCCATCTCCATAATGAAGTCCTGTAGGTACTCCATTAACATATACAATTACCAGGATGTTTTTCTCGACAAGCCTCTTGAAATCTCCATGAAATTAGAGTTTCTAGACTAACATGAGAGGAGCATTTTTAAAATAAACTTTCAATGGGAACGCTTTTCAGTTAGAACAGTCTTAATTTTTTCCTCTTTTATTTTCTCATGAGTTTTGAGACTCCAAGGTTTATAATGTGAAAGCCAAAAACCTATTAGATTAGGTCCTCAGCTCAATGCTCAGATGAGCCCAGGCTGCCCCGCTGATAAAATGTGTGTCTGGAGAGCCTCACACCTCCTTCCCTCAGCACCCTCAGAGACTGTTCCCAGGCAGGCCCGCCAAGAAGAGCACACACTTCAATGGCTTGGGGAGTTTAAGCAAGGCAAAAGCTTTACCCGGTGGTGCTGGTGATTTTCTTAAGTGTTCTTCCTCAACAGCCTCACGCATAGTAACCAAACACTACAAGGAGCGAAGTGGAGTTAACTGTGGCTCCCCAGCCCTCTCTTCGCTGGTCAGAGTGGATGTGGGCTTCTGTTTAATGGGTAGGGTCTCAGAAGCTTGTGATTTTTCAGCAGTGGTGGTAGGTCAATCATCTATTATTTTTGAGACTTGCAGAGATGCCTTGGGTTGCCGGGTGCTGTAGTTTGGTTCTTAAATGTCTTTCAAAGGCCCACATGTTAAAAGTTTGGGCCTCAGCGTGTGGTGCTACAGGTAAGTGGCAGAGCCATTAAATGGTGACAGGGTACAGTAATGGTACACCCAAAGGTAGGTCACTGGGCCTGTGCCCACGAGGAAGTACTGGGATACTGGCCCCTTCCTGTCCTCCTCTTGGCTTTCTGGCAGCTTCTTCCCTACATGTCCCTGTCACGATGATCTACCACAAGCCCAGAAGAAACAGGCCAGTTGACTATGGATGGAAACATCCAAAACTTGAGCCAAAATAAATATTTCCTACTTATGAAGTTGACTATGTCAAGTGTTTCATCACAGAATGAAAAACTTACAAACATGCTGAGCTACAAAACTTTTCATCCCAGGTTCAGTCAGGGGAGTTTCACTTTTATTCAGTTTATTAAGGTTTCCTATAAGTCCGCATTAACAGAAAAAAAAGTTTGTCTTCCTTTGTTTTTGTAGAAGTAGAAGCTAAATTACTATGAGTGGTCTAAGCACAAGCTGGCTGGTGGAGGGCTGTGCTGGTGAAAAAGAGGACCTGGGACTTGGCAGCCCCTCTTGATGATTCTGAGACTATCAGCTAAGGTTCAATTCTGGGGACCACCGTTTCCAAGGTTTCCAAAGCTGAGCAGGTGAGGTGGGTATTCTGTACGTAGTCAGGCCCCTCCAACAATGCAGCATACCCGGGGATGTTCATAACAACAAAGAACAGGACCTGGCTTCCGGGAACTACAGAGCTCCCAGGTTATCTACCTCAGGCCCAAGAGTGAGCTGGGTATCTCCTTCTGTGGGGTCCTACACATGTCTGTCTCACAGGGGCCCTACCTGGTCTAGCTCCTCATTGAGTAGACACTCCTTGAAAGTAGGCACGACTGGTGATGAATGCTCAGTGCCTGGTGCCTGGTGCATAGTGTGTGCTCATCAGGTACAGCAGAATGCCCTATTGGCAGGAGAAAGAGTGCTGCAGGATTCGACACCTCCAAACATGTGGAGGCTGATGGATCACAGTAGAAAGATTATTCCCTATTGATGAGGTAAAGTGGGTTGGGGTTGGGGATGCTTCCTGATTATCTTGCTAAAACAGAGGAAAAGATAGTTCAAACATGCTATGGTTGACAGGAGACTCAGCAAGATGTGTAGCTTCCAGTTTGAAGACACACACAAAAAAAAAAAAAAAGAAAGAAAGAAAAGAAAAGAAAGAAAGATACTGGCTCTGCTGGGAACAGGAGAGCTGTTGCCTCTGACAATGAGAACAGACATGAAGTCAGAGAGGAGAGGGCCAGAGAGAAAAGGGATGATGAGCATCCAATGCCTGGAGACTCCAAACCTGACGCCTTGCAGACAGGCCCTACCTACTCTGACTCCAGGCACCAGGAATCCCAGCTACACTGTTCACCCTGAAAATGTTTCCCAAACACCGCTATCTCTTCCTCCCACATTACTCCTACTGCTTTGGGGCCAGAGGACAGCCTTGCTCCAACAGCCTAATTCCATCTGGTAGGAGTAGTCCTCAGACTCAAATAATTCCTTGTTTCCCTCCTCCACAAGCAGAAGAAAGGCTTAGGAAAGAAAGCTTAACAGAAACTGGAAACATGTGCCAGCGGAGCCAATAATTATGGGTTCAGTGCGGGTATGTTAGCGACAATTAAGGCTGCTCTACAGTATGCTTACTCAGGGAAATTTGTGTTACAACGTGGAGAGAAACGGGTGGCCTTGGGCTCCATAAGAGGAGCAAATACTATGGTTTGATCTGGAAGGTTCCCCAAAGACCCATGTGTTAAGTCTTGGTGGCTGGCTTGGCATTGTCGGGAACTATGGGAACTGTAAGAGTTGGGCCCTAGTGACGTTGTTAGGTTACTGAGAGTGTGATCTTGAAGGCGATATTGAGAGCACAACTCTTTCTCTTTTATATCTGGAGATGAGGTCAATGGTTTTGCCACTTGCTGCTGCCAGGGTATGTTGTCTCGTCAGAGATTTAATTGCAACAGGGCCAACCAACCATGGGATGAAACCTCTGAAACTGTGAGCCCAAATGTTCTTTTTTTCTTTATAAGCTGATTATCTCAGATATTTGTTAGAGAAAGAAAAGGCTAACACAGAGACACCCTGCCTCAGTAACGAAGGGGTAATCAAAGTGCAAAAGGCAGAGGTGCTGCTTCAGGCAACTTCATTCATGCTCAGAGTCAGATTTACAGGGCTCATGTACTTGAGGAGTTTCAGGATGATGTGACGAGGACAGAGGAAGGGATGGAATATGGGAAAGTTGCACCCTGGACGTAAAGTCTTCTACTGGGGTGAAGGGCCTGGTGGGAGTGCAGTGGCAAGAAGGAGGGATGGTGCATTGCTCAGAAGAAGAATACACACACAGGTTAAAGACGGGTAACGTAGCCAAAAACAATGGACTTCCTAAGTTGCTATAAGCTGCCAAGTTCCCAAGGGCAAGAGCTGCAGCCAGAATATGCTAGAGCCACTCCTCAAATCTGGGGACCTAAAGGGACCATGACAGGACTCACGCTCGGAGGCACTTTGGTGCCATTGTCATAGCCTCCGGTTGTCCTTTCTTAGGCTGAGGTGACCCAAGAAGTCCCCATTAATGTATTTCTATGCAGCCACTATTTCCATTAAGGTTGCAAGCACAGAAATAAGCTGACAGCAAAGGCAAGAGGTGATAAAGCAGCCACTGCGTACTGGGCATGCGCCAGGTGAGGCACACAGCAGCAGTCCATCACTCGTCATCGCCCCTCCCCTTCATGCATCTTTCCTGGTAATGATAAGCCTTTTACATAATGGGCCTGATAATGTTGAAAAGAATGAATACAAATATCTAACAGTGTTTCAGTGTTACTAGCAATGGCAGAGAAACACAAATTAAAATAACCAAATTCCATTTGTATTTAATAGAATTCACGAGTGTTTATTGTTTTTCCTTCTTAAGCAAACTCCTCAATGATAATGATAAAACGGCAAAGGAATTGCCTGCTGGTGACTTATTTTTTGGTAAGCAATTCGGCAATAAATATTAAGCGCCTTGTAGTGCTTCCACTGCTTGACTCAGTAATTCTTATTCTGTAAATCCATGCTGAGAAAATAATTCTAAAAACTGAAAAGTCTTTATGCTCAAAGTGGTTCACTATAGAAGTTGTCTGGGATTGTCAACTTCATGTCTATGATGGAACACTCAAGAAATAAATCATTCTTTTAAAGAAATGGTTCTGGGGAAACTGGGTATACACATGTAAAAGAAGGAAACTGGATCTCCACCTACATCATACACCAGAAACAGCTCTAATGCCTTACAGACTTGAGCCTATTTCCTGAAACTATAAAATGCCCAGAAGAATGCATAGGATAAAACTTGGCAACAGAGATTTTGCCAATGACTTCCCACATGTGACACCAAAAGAATGAACAACAAAAACAAAAATAGACACGTAAGACAGCATTAAACTGAAAGCTTCAGCAAAGCAAAGGAAATAGAGTGGTGATCAAAAGAATGGGAGAAAATACTTGTAAGCCATATATGTGACAGGAGGTTAATATGAAAAATAAGTAACTCCTACAATTCAGTGATAAAAACCCTCAACAACTTGATTTTTAAAATGAGCAGAGCAAGTGACTTACACAGACATCTCTCCAAGGAAGATATGTAAATGGACAACTTTCATGGAAAAGATATTCAACATCACTGAGCATCAGAGAAGCGAAAATCGAGAGTACAATGCGATTTTATCACACTCTTGTTAGGATGATCACCATGAAGAAAAAAATTAATGGTATTGATGGGAATATGGGGAAATTATAATGCTTGCACACAGGAGGAATACAGAACGGTATAGTCACAGATATAAAACTTTAGAATTCCCTCCAAAAATAAAAAAGGGGCTGGAGGAGTGGCACAGCAGTTAATGTGCTTAAGCACAGGACCCTGAGTTCAATGCCCCAGCACCACATGAGCTGAATGGTGCATGCCTGTAATCCCAGCACCTGGGAGGCTGAGGCAGGAGGATTGTTGTGAGTCCGAGGCTAACCTGGGGGTTACAAGGTTAGTTCAGAAGCAATCTGGGGTACAGAGGGAGACCCTTACTCAAAAAGAAAAAAAAAGAGCTACCATACAACCCAGTATTCTCCCTATGGTATCCATGCAAAAGAAACAAGAACAGGATCTCAGGAGATATGCACACTACGATGTGCACTGCAGCATTATTCACAAGAGCTAAGAGATAGAAACGACCTAAATGTCTACGTACAGACAAAGAAAATGTAGTATACTTATACAACGGAATATTATTTGCTATTGATGAAGAAAGTCCTGTCCAATGCTACAACATGCAAGGATGAACCTTGAGGATGTCATGCTATGTGATATATGCCAGTCACAAGTAGCACAGGATTCCACTTGTATGAGGTCCCTGTAGCAGTCAAGCTCACTGACGTGAAGATAGAGCAGCAGCTGCCAAAGGCTGGGGATAAAGGAAAGACCGAGTTCCTGCTCAACGGGGATAGAGGCGTAAAGACACAAGGCAAAAAAGTTCTAGAGATCTACCACACAGTGAGGTACATGTGGTTAACAATATCTGCACAGTTAAAAACTTAAAGGTAGATCTCATATTACATATTTTGGTTAAAGCACACACATGCGCTCACGCATACATACACAGAAAGAGAAATGAGAGAAAACGGTTACAGAGAATATCTTAAAATGTCAAAGGCACATGGATATAGGACTTGGACTTCAATGTTAAGTTGGAGGATGACCTAAGATCAAAAACTCCAGAAATCTATTGATCTTGCTTCAGAAATAATATACTCCCAATATCTAACCATATAGTGTGACAACTCCCTGTTCATTTTTTGTTTTTGAGACAGTATCTCACTATGCAGTCCAGGTGGGCCTTGAACTCATAATCCTCCTACCTCAGCCTCTGGAGTACAGGAATTACTGCCATGTACTGCCACACCTGGCCCCATGCTAATTATTTAAAATAAGAAAGTGGGGCTGGAGGCATAGCTCAGTGGCCAGAGCACTTGCCTAGCAAGTGTAAAGCCCTGGGTTCAATTCCCCAGCACACAAAAGCTGGGTGTAGTGGTGCACACCTGTGATCTCAGCACTTTAGAGGCTGAAGCAATAGGATGGCAGTGAGTTCAAGGCCAGCCTGTGCTACAGAGTGATACTCTATCTCAAAAATAGTGTATTAAATCTGCACAGAAAAAAAGGAGAGAAGGAAAGTAGATAACAATATTACAATGTTATAACAATATTACTTTAATACAAAAAGGAAGTTGTTTATTATATTACTACATAGATGAATATAAAATATGATCTGTAGTACAGAATTTAGCCTCTTTTTGTCACTATTAAAGAGTTAATGTAACATCCTCCAGACCAAAAACATGCCTCCTCACAGAGAAGCCTTGCAGTGTAGACACAGCATATCAAGAGTGCATAAGCAATAGTTAACCCAGATTTATGTAATGGATCACTGGTAAAAATGACCCCATTTTTACCCCAAATGAGTCTCAAAATTGTTCAGGAAGAGCATGTTTGTAGAGGGGAAAACCCCACAAAATTTGCTGTAGTACAAAGATGATACGGAATTGAGATGAAGTGTTCTTGCATTTGTACAGTATCATGAGTGAAAGTTATCTCTTAAAAACAGAAAACACTCCCTTTATTTTAGCTTCCATTTGAATCCCATTACATAAAGAAAAGAAACTCCTCTAATGGACTAGAGATTTTTTATTTTCTTGAACTGTAATCTTATTTCTTGAAACCCCACCAGCTGATCATTAATGCCCCCAAACCCAGGTCAGAAGTCAAGCTTACAACGAGATGGCACCTCTTCTCATACAAAGAGTTTATATCCTTCACTGGTGTCTCATTCTCATTATGGCTACTTTCTGCTGAGCAAGGCAACAATCTGTGTGCATGGGTGTTCACTGAAGTATTATCTTATCCAACAAACAGCAGACCGTGTATGTGTAAAAGATTTATACAGTGTACCACACACACACACACATTTAATAAAAATGGGGAAATATGTTTACAGCACCCTCCATGTACATTTTATAGTTAATTCTGAACACATGAGTCCACAGATCTGCAGGGACCTTAACCCATGGGAATGGGATCAGAAAAAGAAATTTGCCCCTTAGCACAATCACCAACAAAGCAAAGCCACAAAGAACCAGTTTACCCAAATACCCAATCTCCTGTTCCCAGATTAGAAAATGAAGTAAAATCAAATATTTGAGATGATCCAGAGATATGACAATCTAAGATGATAAATATGCCCTGATGTGATCATTACATGTTGATACGTTCACTGAAATGCCAGGCTGAACACCCATCAATATGCGTAGTTACTATGTGCCAATTTACAAATATATATCAATAAAATACATATGAAATGTTTCTACTTTCAGAATAATTCTAACTTGCAGGAATGCAAATAGACTGGGTCTTCTATGGCAGCCTTAAACTACTTCTACAGCTCAGCCACTTCAGGCCACTATTGTAGAATTAAATGACTACTTCAATCAAAATATCTAACCACCAAGAATTGTACAGATTTTCTATCTTGTGCCCTAGGAATCTAAGGCTCTGGCCAAGGTACAGAAAAGAGATAAATCTTAGTATCTTAGCCCCTAGTCCTGAGAGGCTCCGAGAAGGTAAAATATGAGGTATGTTAATAGTTTACAGTGGGTGGTGCTTGAGACCTTCACCTATATTATCTCAACTGATCTTATCACAGAAGGAACAGGCGGGGCTTATACTTTTATCTTCATTTGAAAGGTGAGGAAAAACTTGGAGCTCACAGATGCTAAGCTTAAGGGTCCACGGTTGATAAAGCTAGCATGAACTTGAAACCCAAGGTTTTGACAGAGAATCTGGGACTGTACTGTTCAATACTATTTCTAAGAGTCTTATTTGTGCTCATAGCTCTGCAGTTAGCAAGAGGGCACCCAGTGACTGTCAATGCATGATTCAGGCTTACTGTAATTCTGAACAATATAGTCATGATTAGTCTTGAACTCTAATCAAAGTTTAATAAATGTTTTACGTTAAGGTGAAAAATCGTACATAAAGAGATCCATTTGTAGGACCCTGTAATACTATTTAATTCCACAAGCACGGTCAGTTGTTATACACTAGAACTAGAATAGATAAATGCATCCTTACGCCTGCACTGCACTGTGCACCAGTCTTCAATGTCCTACTATGTGAAAAGATGACCTTGACTGAAAAAAACCCAGGAACGATACCGGATTACTTATCTCTGTCACTTTAGGCATCAACAAAATAGAGCAGTGACTTCATAAATTATCTCATAATACACAACCCACTCGTGCTTTCATTTTTTTTACCACTAAATCTTCATCAGGCATTTTCCCAAGAGCTTTATGTCTTATAAGATCTGATATTAATTGCAGGAATGGTTTCTTAAAAGTTAAAATGTTCTTAAGATCAAGTGTGAGAAATTGATCCTCAGCTACAGACCCGTCACAGAGCAGGTACTCAAATATGAGTAAGTCATAAATATACATCAGTATGCTAAATAAAGGATTACAGAGACATTCACGGCTTAGATTTGATTCCCTTATATCAACTACAGAAACAAACGTGCTAAGTATAAGGTATTCATACATTGTTGAATCATATGTTTTAGATAAATATTTCCTACTATATATACTTATTAAACTGGCACTCGCAAATCAAAATACTACAAACTCTGAAGTTTTCCCTACTTTTTTCTTGACAATATTGAATACCATATACTTAAAGGGAAGTCACATTCATTTTTTTTTTTACCACTTTTATTTAAAAGGCTTATTTCCAAGTTTGGTCTATAGAAGACTACAGCTGGTGTACGATTACTTTCAAATGCAGCAAACCCTGGGGACTTCCACTTTTTGCCAGTTTTCGCCTACCTGGCCTAGCCTGTCTAAATAAGGTCTACAGATGTACCTCGTTACATGAGGTCTGCGCATCAGCCCTCGGGGCTCCTGAGTGGAGCTTTTCCTTAAAAAGAAGGATTACCGACTACAAAACGACTACATAATCTGCAGAACCTCAGCACTTGTTGGTTGCAATTCTTTTTTTTTTTTTTTTAATAACTGGGCATACGGGGGACACGACGCTGTGGTCAGTGAATGGCTTCTGTGTCACCCTAAGGAGCGCCTGGGGACGCCGCCGACTCACTTTTGGCACGTGAGGGTTGAACTCCACAGCTCTGTGAATGGCCTCCACCGCGTTCATCTCTGCTGTGCTCAGGCCCCGCCGAGACGCAGCCTCTGGGGAGAATCTGAAAAGCAGAAGAGGCAGACATCATGCGGTTGGTTCCACCGCGCAGGCATCGACCCCGAGAAGCATGTGCGCATCAAGGGCCCATAACCCCCGGCCAGCCAGGGGCACGAACTCTCCACTCTTCCACCACGTGGAACCTCTGCGTGCCCCCAGCCCGAGGCCGACAGAAACCCCGGCAGAAGCAGAAAGCATGCTGCAGCTCACTGCGGCAGGATCAAAGTCATCTGTCAAGTTTCTCTGTCTAATCGGCTAATCTAAGTTTTCTACGAGGTACCTGCTTAGGTGGGGCAGGGGAGCACTGACAAGGGCGGACAGTGGAGGAAAAACAGGAAACTAGGTTACAGAGGGGCGCACTTGGTTAAAAAGAGAACTGGGGAGAATTTTCGAGGAGGACCCCAACCCAAAGTGAGCGCTGCGCGGGGGGCTAAGCTGTTGCAGCTTCCGCAGCAGGCGAGCCTGCTCGGGCCATTCCGGCAGGGGGGTGTGCGTGCCCAGCCTGGCCTGCCCAAGGGAATGAAAAAAACCAGACCATGCAATCTCTTTCTCACCTCACACCCAGGGCTAACTCCAGGGCTGCGCTTGGCAGGCGGACGCCACAGGGGCAGCTGTGGCAACCCCGGCCCTGCCCTCCCAAGCTGGAGTCGCTGTGTAGGGAGAAAAGATGTTGCAGTAGGTACTGGCGATCTACAGACAAAAAAGAACGAAAGAAAATTACTTCGGTCTCGAAGTGCACACACTTAACAGCAAGCCTGCCTGACGCGGCGGAGACGGCTCCTGCTCGGCCTCGCAGCCCTACCGGGGATGGGATCAGGGACAGGGGAACACTCATGGACTCAAAAGCAGTCCCGCCGTCTGTTCTTCTACCTGCCCATCATCCTTGGGTGTTTACGGAAATCCTACGTGCCACCGTCACCTGCCTGAGTAAAACGGGCAAAGGTCCCACTGAGATGGCATCTCAAGGAAAGCCAACCCCGCGTGGGAACTGACTTGCAAGTGACCAGGCCACACATGGGAGAAGGCCATCCCATCCGCCACCTACATTACCCCGCACGGACTGCTGAAGGAATAACAGGAAAAGAAAAAAGGAATAAAGACAGCATTTGTGTAACTCCCAAGCAGGCCTGTGGTATCTACTTGGCAAAAAATAAAAATAAAAAATCAAATTAAATTAAAATTAAAACAAAAAATGTCACCTCAGAGGCATGGAATATCACATAACTCCCTCCTTAGGGTCCCACAATGCCCTTACATTCCCAGGAGATGTGTATTTCCTCTTTCTAAGAAGTGAAAGAAAAGATCCGCAGGTTTTGGAAAATGCATGCTCATAAGCAGGGTCTCATGGGCTAAGAGAAACTTCCAGAGAAAGCCCTTGGAGTCAACACACCTCACGTCTGATCAGGCATTCCGGCCCCACCAGTTACTATTCACTTACTTGTCAGAAACAGCTCTGGCTTTGAGCAAGGCAGCTGTGTAGCATATTGTTGCCGACTTTGGTAAGCTTATATCTGTCAAGAGAAAGAAAGTAGGAGAGTGTAAGTTTGCGCTGAAGAATAATGATGCCTAACACAGGAGCAAATCAGGAATGTTTTAATGCATACATTATACAAGAACTTTAGATCTTCCTTATTGTATCAAAGGGGTATGAGTATGAAGAATAATTCTTAATTTTTGTAAATAATTCATGTTTAAAATTTACTCTTCAGTAAACATCTTCATTTTAAAATATGCATTTTCATATGTTGAAATAGAAGCGCTCTAAATATACAAGTTCAGTTATTACACCCATGATATAAAAGGTAAATAGGACGTATTAGTTTTAAAACTTAACTCAAAAGGAATAAGCAATACTAATGTGAACTCAAAAAATCTAAATTTTAAACATCTCCACATCGCTAGAAATTATTCTTTAGTGGCCAGATGTAAAGCACAATCCCTTTCTATTGAACTTCAAGTAATCAGCTGGGCATGGTGGCACACACCTATAATCCCAGCATCTTGGAAAGTTGGAGCAGGAGGATCACAAGGTCGGGAAACTCAATGAGGCCCTATCTCAATATTAACAAAAACAAAAAAAAAATAGGCTAGGTGTATAATTTAGTGTGAAGGCCTTGGGTTCACACCCCAGTACCACCAAAAATCTTTTAAAGAAATTCATGTTTACACTGGTGCATGTATACCTATACTTATAACAACACAACTCCATAGTAGCTAAGTCTTAGAAGCAGCCTATATGCCTGTCGACAAGCAAATGGATAAAAAAGTGCATATTTACATAATACAGTACTATTCTGCCATAAAGAAGATTAAATTGAGTCATTGGTGAGTCAATGGTGTCACCTTGACACCATTATACCTAGTGAAATACACTAGACACAGAAGTTTAAAAATCACATAGTTTCTCTAAGATGAGAAATTATATTGGCTGAGGAAGGACAGTGGGGAGAGCAAGGGGAAGTAAAATTGATTAATACGCAGTATGGATATGGACCAATTCCCCAAGCTGAATGCAGTTACTATGCATTGCAAACACTGATAAGATAGTAATTATAGGAAAAAAGAAAAGATCATATTCCATTCTTAATAATGATTGCTAAAAATAAAAAAGTCAATGTCAAGGAGACATAGATATATGAATCTCTAACATATAAAATATGTACAATTTAAATGATATGTATATACAACAATATCAATAAGAAAGAATACAATTTGTCCACTCAAATATATGATAAATTTCCTCTCACATAAAGCCCAATTTCCAACCAGAAAAGAAATAGTTTCAGCTTTAGACAAAACTTCTGATAGAGCAATGGACGCAGATACGAGATTCAGCTGAGTTTACAAGCAGAAGTGCAGAGTATATCTCAAGGGTAGGTAAACTCAGAGAGGACAGTCCCTTTTGGGGGAAATATTTGTAATTATAATTTCATTTATTACAGATTAAGATGAATTAGTGCTTCCTTGACCTTGACACTTGTAACTAAAATTGTGGTACAACATAGGAATATGTTCTTAATTCATGACAGGTAAAAATATGACATTCCTTAGTGCTGCAAAATTCATTCAGTCTTACAGTAACTCTCAACGCCTCACATGTCCTCCAACTCTCTTTGCAGGGCTGTTTTCAGTGTACAAGAATTGTCCCACAGTAGAACAACAAAAAGGAAATCCCAAGAATTAGCCAATATCTACAGAAGACAGTAATTTCCTAAAAGACAATCGATCCTAACAAATATTTATCATCAATTCCAGCATGAGAAATTTCTCTCGATGGAAATTTTGGTGAAACTGATAAAACACACATAGAGAAAATACTAAAGCCAAGCACAATGACCAAATCTCATGTACAATACCTTACTGATTCTTAGCTGAAACTTGTCTTCAATACAATCAGGTGAACACAGTTTTTGTTGTTTCTATCATGAGTTTAGTGATCTGCAAGAAGGCATGGGGCAGTGACCCTTGGAGCCTGCCTATTGTGTGGTATGCCAGGGACTGAATGCAGGCAAACTAATTACTAACAGAAACAGCCCGAACAAATGATAATGTTTGCTCTTGAGATTAACACAAGTGAAAAGCATCTCATGGGGAGGTGGTTAGAATCACATGTACATCAGTCCGCCACAAAGTTTCACTTGGAAGAAGGTGCCCACAACTTTGTGATCACACCTTCTCCCATACAACCCCCTCCAAGTCAGGCTCCGGGAAAATGGCCCTTTGGGATGAGGTAGGTGGTCCTCCACCTAGCAACCAGCTAGCCTATCAGAATAAATTTCTGTCTCAACCACGACCTTGCCTCTCAACTGACTGGCCTCCCCCATGCTGAGAGAGGACATAGCCTTTATGCAGTAACAATACCAGTGCAGTCTTTGTAATATGGTCTCATAAATTATATTCAAGCAAGACTTCATCACCATATACCTACTACAGGACCGAGTGCTTATAGACTCAGGAGACAACTGGGCCAGACCTGTGTGTCTGCATGTTCTCCAAGTATCTCAGCCGCTGCTTCCAGCATGAGAAGTCATTGCATGTAACATGTTATCTTGCTTTCTAAAATGTAGGTGATGATTGTTATTAGAAGCTACTAAAAAACTATAGCTAATACACATTCTAGTTAAAGGATCAGGCTTTTTATATTTTGTATTTGCCATACTTAAGCTTTGTTTCTATCCTTCCTGGTATAATCTTATTAAGGCTTGGGGCTCTTATTGTCTACATCTGAGTCTGAGTCAAGCTGGACCTTCCAGTGGAGGAGGGACCAATAAAGAGTCTAAAGGAGGAGCTGAGCCTCAGAACAACAATCATAACCACTTGAAGGTGGCAGCACAAGATAGAACCTCACTTGATAAACTGAAATGCCTCTTAAGAGATCGTATCGTGTTCTGATGATTATCTAATCAATCAGACATTTCCCAACTGTCGGAAATTCAGAAGAAAGGCACAGCGGAGGTGTTGCAGCCGAGGACTACAGAGGCTCAAGCACAGTAAGTCTGGGACCCAAACCAGGGTCCCATCCTCGTCCCTATAAGCAGGACATTCGCTCCTAGGAAACAAGACTCAGCAACACCGTGACTGCTGTCGTGTATTCCCCCATCTCAAAGCCTTTCACTGCTGCTCTTTATCGTGTATAAACCCAGTGATGTACATGGGCATAGCACTTAACCAAAAATGTATTTTGAACACTATGAAGTAGATGCATGGGAAATGTAGTTCGATGAAAATACCACATTCTTCATCAATGGCACACTCATGCCATGCGTTATCCTTTTATGTTAGAATATTACTTTATGCTCATTACTTAACAAGTTTAAAACAGTATTCTTGCATAACTTCTTTAAATAGTTTCAATACTTTTCTTTCAATTCTGGAAAAACAACACATCTAGTCGGTAATAACTATTTGTTTCTAGGAAGAATAAACCATTATAAAGGAGTTGATCCTAATTTTCCTTCATGTAGAGCATGTTGTTCACACAAGGTCTTGGTTTACATACAACCTTCATTTTCAAAACTGGTACTTATCTTTCAGCAGAGTATTCTGGCAAGCTACATAAACTGGAAGCCTCTACACTTTGCCGACCCACCAGTTCTAGGGAATCATGAATGTGCACAGAGGTTGCTCGTCATACTATTTCCAACGATGGGAAACTGGAACAGCCTAAATGCCCAACTGCGGGGGTTGAGTTAAGGAGCAGCATATCTGGAGTGAACACCTGTGCAGCTGTTACATGCACCATGTGGTGGTCAACACGGACGGATCCCAGGGAAGCATCCTGGACATGTACCAGCGAGTGAAGTAAGTTCACAAAAGGCATGAATGTTTCTGTTACAGGCAGTTACGGCAAACAGACAAAAACACTGGAATTATATATGCCAAATATCAATGGTGGCTTTTTTCTGGGTGGTAAGATGATAGTAGGTATTTTTTTCTACCACTTTTCTGTATCTTCAAAGCTTCTTATCATATACATTTAGTAACTGAATTCCAAAGTGTAACAATGCTAGAGGGAAGCAATGTATCCTGAAAAACATCTGAAGTTCACTGGCAAAAACATTTATGGATTCAGACAGAGCATGCACGTGGCCCTCCTGCACACCTATCAGATATGTCACACTGAAACACCATTGTAAAAGACAGTGTGTTCCTTTTTTACAATGTTCCTGTGGCAGGATGTCCTCTTATTAACATGTTATAATCCAATAATGGCCTAATATTCAAATCAGAAGTAGAAATTGACGTGTTGGCTCATTTCAAAGAAAAAACATATGTGCTACCCTTTAGGGGGAAATTAATTATTATAGACAGCTTTTCCCCTGAGTCTTACCTCTTTCATTCCTATCCCTTCAAAAAGCTCAGACTTGGTTATTGTTGTCTATCTTAGGCATTATTTTGCTGTAATTATAGACTCATAAGAATTTACAAAATAGTAGGGTCCGGTAATGCTCCCCTCAGCTCCTTCCAATGATAGCACATAACTGTTGTATAATACGAAAACCAGAAACTGATATTGGTATCACAGACCTTCAGTTTTCACCATTTTTTTTCCTGCTCAAGTTTACCCCACACATTTGAGTAACCACCACCAGCAGGGTACAGAATTATTGCCACAAAAAAACTTCCCTGTGCTGTCATTTTATATTTGTACTCTCCCTGGAACCCGTCATAAATGTCCCCTGGTAACATTAATGTGTTTGCTATAGTTTTGTCTGCCTACTATGATTTTATGCTTTGACCAACTAAAAATATAAATTAGATGGTGTTATGAAGAGAGTGGCTATCAGCAGTGAGGAAAATTGTAGCATCAGAAGGTTAGAGAAGATTAGAACAGCAAACCACCTGCTTCCCAATATTGTCTGTAATTTCTTCAGAAATTTTGAGAAAGGGACTCAAAAATCATTCTAAACAGAATGTAGAGTTTTATATGAACTGACTTGGCAGCACCTCTCTGCCTTCTGTAGGTGGAAGTTAGCTGCTGCTATTTACCAAAGAATCCCCTTAAGAATTAGAATTTGGGTTGGGGGTATAGCTCCATGGTAGAGTGTGTACTCAGCAAGGGCAAGGCTCTTATTGTTGATCTGTGAGTCTGTGAGAGAGTCAGAGAGAGAAAGGAGAGAAAGGAGAGAAAGAAAGAAATGATGGGGAAAGTAGACTTCAAGGAGAAAACAGAGGAAAGAAAATAGTGAGATATTACATAACTCCATTACTCACTGAAGAAATAAAGAACATTAAACTAACGTTTCACACTTAGACAAAGCTGGGCTGCTGCATTCATTTGCTTTCCCTTCTGCTTCTTTGCCATTCTGTGTTCATACAAGTCCTTTTCCGGAAGGGGAAGGAATTTGGCCAAGTGTGTTAGCCATGGAAAATCACACTGTCGTGAAGCTCTTTCATTAAAGGCTACAATCTTGAACATCAAACACATGGAATCAACGCAGGACTCTGTTTTGTCTGCCTTCGCTCACTTACAGTATTTGCCAGCTTCATCCACATAACAGCATGTAGAAATACCTCATTCTCTTTCATGGTTGAGCACCATTTCATTGTGATTATACTACATGTTTAGCTGTCTTACTACCAGTGGATATTTGAATTCTTTTCCAGCTTGAGGCTATTATGAGTAAGGCTGCTATGACCTTTTATCATTTCTCCTGGACAGGTAACTGGAAATGAAAATTTGGACCAGAAAATAGATGTTTGTTTAATTACTTTGGAAACAGCTAAAATGTTCCAAAGTGGTTGCATAAAGTTAACAAAATTAAATCTGATAACAGAGATACAGGAAGTGTTATCCCTAGGCCGGAGGGCAGTTATTGGCTAGAAGAGGGGCTGCGGCAATCTTCTGAAATAGTGGAGCATTCTGTGTGTCATTCGAGGGTGAGGGCCACATGGGTGTATATGTAAGTAAAAAGTCATTCCTTTCTATACTTCAGTTGTGTACATATATTTGCACATACACAAATGTTACTACATATAATTTCTCTTCTATCATTCTGCCCCATTCTGTGCACGTTTATATAAAAGTCACTAATTTTGCCTTCTATTACAAAACAGAATCTGATTTTTTTTTATTTCTTAAATCAGCCTTTCAAGTATTAATACGGCTAAAATATCTATGCCAGTGTTTCCAGGAAAAACATTGGTAGTTTCTCAATTGATACACACTTCAGAACTTCTTTCATGTTTTTTTTTTATTGTTGTTCTTATTGGGCAATGGGTGATTTCAGAGAAAAGGAGAGATAGGGAGAGAGAGAGAGAGAGAGAGAGAGAGAGAGAGAGAGAGAGAGTGAGTTCGCAATGGAAGTCCTCTAAATCCCCTAAACATGACTAGGACAGAGTGTTTGGGGAAAAGGTGCTGTCTGAGAAGATGTAGCCACTCAGCTTCTCTGAATACAGGGTGGATGGCCCTGGCTTTGAACACCTGAGACTCACTTGCTTCATGACCCCATCACACAGAACTCTTCAGATTCTACTCAAACCGATTTCAACCAAAGTCACTGCTTTTCTCTTTTACACAGGCCATGAGGATTTCTAGAAATTCTGGAAGTCTATGAGCAGGATTTCACACTTGACTTTGTTAAATTTTAAGTCTTAAAATTAAATCTGTACCATTAAGTTTTAGTGGC
Source organism: Ctenodactylus gundi (assembly GCA_004027205.1). Lineage (NCBI taxonomy): Eukaryota > Metazoa > Chordata > Mammalia > Rodentia > Ctenodactylidae > Ctenodactylus > Ctenodactylus gundi. The sequence continues at coordinate 51,523 of PVKB01006018.1, forward strand.
TTCAGCACACGATGCCAGCATCTTAGTCATCTGTGTGATTCACACTACCACACACTGCTGCAGCCTCCTCTCCACGTGATCGTTATGTCAGCATCATTATTGAGGGCTCAGAATGTGAAAGGCACTAATGTTAGTTACATAACCGTATCATTATACGTAACCCAAATGGCAATCCTATCAGATGGGATCTATAAGGGGAAAATGAACCATAGAATGATTAAGAAATATGCCAAGAACACACAGCTAAAATAAATACGAGCCATCTCTAGAGCACTTGATTTTTAATTGTACTATATCATCTCCAAGGTCTGATGGAATTTATTGACTAAGGAAACACCAAGAGAAAATGTGGGAATTGGGTGTGGGAGATCACCATCAATTTGTAATCATCTGCAATGTCATATGTGCAAAATTTGTTAATTGATATTATAACTATATTGCTCCACATTACCTAAAAGGATAACATTAAGAGCACTAAGAAATAATTAATTTTAAATAAAGATATAAACACATCTCTGGTATCCTTCCAAGTTAAAAACATGAAGAAAAAATGAGCATTTAGATTAATAAGGTAATATTTAAATATAATTTATATACTACAAGTATTTTCACAGCACTCTCCCACCCTGTTTATTTAGTACGACTTCTTTAGTATACCTATGTGAAATCTTCAATTACTTTCTCATTTAAATAGTTGACAAACTCACAATCATATTTTTCAGAATTTTGCTGAGATTGACTTATTCACTGAAATTTTTAAAAAAGAATCATTATCACTAAAAGGAGTAGTAAACAGAATGAAGAGTCATAGTTTCTCACTGTCTCACTCATTTAATATTTTTTTGTTCCAGATTGTAGTGCTGTAAGAGAGCGGCAAAGAACTGGGCAACATGCCAGGTCTGTCTAGGTGATTCCTCTCAATTTTCCTTTCTAGGTAAATAAATATAAACCAGAGAAGCTAAATGATACTGTCACGAGTCACCAACTAATTACTCAAAACCGACATGACAAAACCATTACGTTGCCACCATCCCATGGTGCCAGCTGTGGTACTTATTTTCGAATCATCATTTTCTTTCTTCAACTTTTTCTTAGAAAATACTTTGAACAGTCAAGCCTTGAGATTTCAGCTTCCTCTGGGTTTGAGCCACCTGAGCACCTGCCTGCAGGTTTATACCTCCCTTGTATGTACTGATTTAGCTATTGGCATTCTGATTTATTCATGCAGTTTAATAATTTGTTTCAACTTTTAGAGTCTCTTAGCCTTTGTGAACCATTTTTCACTTTAAAAAATCTCCCAGATAGGTGGACTGTGCACACTTGGAGTCCCAGCCACTTGGAAAGCTGAGACATGAGAATTACAAGATTGAGGTCACTTCTCAAAACAAACAAACAAACAAAAAAAAAACAAAACAAAAAATAAGACAAAACAAACCTTAAATCCTATGCAAAAGAACATTAGCATAAATCATATTTATTAAAATAACTACAAAGGTAAGTATAATGTATTAAATCTCCATTTGTCAGTCATTTTTTTTTCTCTGAATTTAAGAAAAAAACATGGCTTTGGACTTTTTGGTATTATTTTTGGTTTTAGTTTCAAGAAACATATCTATGCCTGGCATTCTTTTATTTCACTATTATTAGTCTCCTTCACTTAAGGCTCTTCCTTTCTATTAAGAATTACATCTAGGCAGGCCTGGTGGTCTGTAATCTTGGCACTCTGGGAGGCTGAGGCAGGA
>PVKB01006018.1:53364-77022 GCA_004027205.1 Ctenodactylus gundi
AAAAAAAAAAAAAAAAAAAAAAAAAAAAAAAAAAAAAAAAAAAAAAAAAAAAAAAAAAAAAAAAAAAAAAAAAAAAAAAAAAAAAAAAAAAAAAAAAAGGCAAACAACCAAAAAAGAACACATGCAAAGAGCTCCACAAATTGCTAAATTACTCTATCTGGGCTTGAATTTGTGATCCTCCTGCCTCAGTCTTCCAGAGAAATAAGACTGATTACAGGCCTGCACCACTAGGCCTGGTTATAATTCTTTACTATTGTGAAGTACCAAGTACAAATTTAGTATTTCTAATGCGAAAATACAAAACTTTGAATGCTCCAGAATCCAAAATCTTTTAAGCATCACTTAAAAAGTTTCGGATTTTGGATCATTCCTAATATCAGATTTTCAGATTGGAAATTTTCAACTATGCAAACATTACAAAATCCTGAAACTCTCAAATCAGAAACACTTCTGGGTCCAGACATTTTGAAAAGGAGTACTAAACATGTATCCCTTTTCTTGGTCAGTCAACAAATTTGCCATCTCTATCGGTTACACCAGCCTTGACAGACGTTTCGGCAGTCAGAAGTCAAACAAGCAAAAATGGGAAACAACTGAACAAACAAGCAGCCCATTTCTCCATCAGCAGACTGCAATGTGAGCCATTACATGACACTCTCCTCCACCTCCCCTCTTACTCCTATTCAAGATATGATACACAGAAAACACAGGTAACTAGAATTCTACGGAGAAGGTTTTTGTTATTGTAGGTTTCACACAGTGGGAGGTCCTTCTGCCACCTCTCACACCCAAGAAAACTCAAAGTCCTCTTGTAACTACAGAGGAAAATTCACAAAAGAAAGAAAAAAAAGGATTGGTACCTCAAAAAAAAAAAAAAAATGTGCCACCTGAGATTTCAATGATTCAATAGGGAAATTCTACATGACCTTAATAATTTTGGGCAGAGGGGACGGCAAGGAACACACCTTCAACTACACCCAGAAAAATTAAACTTATGCTACAAAGCCAAATAGCAGATGCTATTTGCAACTTTGGACAGACTCAAAATATTCGTCAGAGGGCCCTTTTGTGGGCGGTTGGAGCCAAACACAGCAGTTCCCATGATGGTAAGGGCTGGCTGGGGAAGAATATTACCTTGGTAAATTATGATAACTGGGCAATAAGGCTTACTAAAACCAACATAAATTAAGAGGCTCTGTGAATGTGCCAGCTATGTGAATTACAGATACATGTGTTCATGAAAGGTCTTCTCCATCACCAGAGCCAGAAGTTTCACATGCACATGGCTGTAACTTAAATGACATTTATTACCAGAACTTCTGCTGACTCTTTGTACAATCCATCCTCTGACAGTCCATCATTTGTTCTAACGTGACATCCAAGGCCTCGTCCTCCTGGCAAACCTCTCTCTCGGTATCCAAACCCAACAGGGCATCTGGTCTAAAGCTGTCAGGTCCACCACTTTTCACTGATTCAGCATAAAGACCTGGGGCCACAGTCCCCATATCAGTGCTGAGGGCTATTTCCTTCTTTAAACAGCAATGTGATTTGTCTGCCCATCCTTTGCACAAAGATTCTCTTTAATCACTGCCTAGTCTTTTTGGTCTTTTTCCTCACACCTCCCTCAGGTTTAGAGCTGCCACAAGGGACTAAGACTGTTCAAAGTTTTATTTTTCAAACAAAGCCTAACTTTGTGGTGGATATTTTGGAAATTGTTTGTGCTTCTGCCATCAAAACTCACAAGTAATGCCTGACCACAAAGCACTGTTTTGAAGGTCTGGACAGCTGGACACTGAGAACAGTGGTGATACAGGTCAGACTCCCGAGTCCTCCTGACATCTCAACCTTTCTGTACTTGCTTACTTCTCAAATGTAAATGAAAAACAGGTGAGCCAAAAGGCTGCCAATCCAGTGATTATTTCAAAGAACTGCAATGATAGTTAATTAACTTGTGCTGGTTGGAAGGCCTTGGGTAACGAATAAGACTTATAAAATATTTACTTATCACTATATGCTGACCCTGCAAAACAACACCAGCTTATTTTCTGAATAGTCTCAATGTAGAGAATCCCTAATTAGTTTCTTTACAATTTCCATTATTAATCTAATGAAATCAAAGTATTTCTTCCAATGTTAGAAACATACTTTATTCTAAGTACAACCTTCACACATTACTAATACCAGATAATAACTAGCTTGGGATGAGCTTGATGGCATCAGCAAGGACAGGCTTGATACTGCTGTATGCATATAACATTAATAACTATATAAAATGACAGCAGTTCCTTACAGAGAAGTTTCTGCTGCCAAGTTTAGGACAACCAGTAAGTGGCTTATAAAAGACATACCCAAAAGAACTTGCATTTGTATTTCCAGTAGTGTGAACTACTCTGAAGCTGAAATTGAACAGAATACAAGGACACAATTTGTCTTTTGACCAGGGGTAAGAATCTTGGGCAATTGTTTTTAGCTTGCCAGAAATGCAGCAACAGTTTGTAGATAAAAAAATATTTTGACTTTTATCAAATATCTATTACATGTGTCCCATTAGACTCATAATTTTAGCAACAGGTCATATCACTGCCTTTTTGGAAGACACACAATTGGGCTCTTATTCTTTTACTTTAACTAATATTTTACATAAGATTTTCTATTTGTAAGATTTTCTATTAATTAAGAACACTAAAGTTTAGGAGCAGCAATCTGGGCTCATTAGAACTTCTAATAATTTCTGAACACTGATTCTTTGTTCCACATACTTATAAGCACTTAGCATGGATTACACTATCTTAGTCCTTAAAACAAATTACCAGTTGTATAATCCTGTGCAAGTTACTTTGTCTAAGTCTTGACTTTATTTCCAGAGAAATAAACCAAAGTTAAAAAAATAAAATAAATACTCTATTTGAATTCACTTAGGTAAGACACGAAAGCCCAAGCTAGGACCTGATCTACCTCTTCCTACCACCCAAGGGTGTTCTTTGGATCTAAGTAAAGGTAGGCAGAACCAGATTCTTCCAGATGAGTCATGTAGTATCCATTCACATTCACTTACACTGTGAAGTTCTTCTAAAGCTGAAATGCACAAATGGTGACAACACATTCATTCCTTTCCTTATTACCACCCTACCTAACTTTTGAGACTAAATTTCTCAATCAAGGTGGCCTATAAACTTATCTGAAAGGTAATCCTAAGCTTGCAACAACTTTCACAATGGCTTCATAAAGGAGGTTTGGATAATTTCTTGAAAATATTACTGTCTTTACAGAAAATGTGTGACTAAAAACCAAATATAACTATTGTGAATGTTCCCCAAAAAAACTCATGTACTGGGCTGTTGTGGAACAGCTATGGAACCATGTGCTCTTGGGAGGTGGGATTTGCTCAGGAGAAGGTGGATTATAGGTGTGTGGTGGGGAAAGATGTGAAATTGATTATAGGCTTGTGCCACATTACTGAGCATGTGAGTTGGAAAGGGGAGATCACTGGGGTTTGACCTGGAAGGAACAGATTACTGGACCAGAATCTGGAAGGGTATCTGCTAATTCCATCCTTTCTTGGCTTCCTGCCCACCCTGCCATGGAAAGCTATTTCCTTCTGAGCATCCACCAGGTGCTTCCACCATTGCCAGCTGCACATGAAGGGACTCAGATCTTCTGAAACTAGGAGCTAAAATAAGTCTTCCTATCCTTATGTTGCAGATGTCAGGTATTTTGTCCCAGGACAAGAAAGTAACTAAGGCAGATATTGTTACCAGAGAAATGGAGTCACTGTTGTGACTTTACCTGACCATGTGAGTGGCCTTTGGAATTGGTTAGTGGGAGGAATTTGGAAATGTTTGAAGATGCTGGCTAGAGAAGCTTTAGCATGTTGTGAGCCAAGTTTGTTAGGAGATTTTGGTTGAAGCTTAGAGGATCAGAAAGTTTCAGAAAGAAAGGAGGACTTTATTGGCAATTGCTCTAGAAACGGCATGAGTATATCAGCACTCTGCCCTTGTGCAGAGACTTTTACTAAAACTAAGATCAAGAGTAGTGGACTACTTAATCTAGTGGAAGAAATTTCAAGTCAGCCCAATGTTCAGACTGTCACATGGGTACTGTTTGTGACTTTTAGCCAGATCTATACTGAGAAGCAGGATAAAATGGCCAAGAAAAAAATGAAAAAGGTTTGCAGTTTTACCAAAGCCAATGTGACTCTCAAGTAAGGGTAGAAGAGCAAACTTTTGTTAAAGAGATTAGCATTAAAAGAAGCCAACTGCTAGAAATCGAAACTATATGAATATATTCTGATGGTGTCTCAGGAATTAGAAAGAACCCATCTTTTACCAGTTGAAGGGTGGAAAGGCAAAAGACTTTGTAATGAAAAGAGACCCCAGTGGTATCCCCCAGGGCAATCCAGGAAAGTGATTTCCCAAGTACTTCAGCCATTTAAGAGTTCAGAGGCTGCTATGCCCACAATGGTCTTGGGGGTCAGACTGCTGCTCAATCAGTGGTAGACCTTGGCACCATCCATATGGTGCTGACTTAATAGGGACTCAGAATGTAAGAGTTGATGGTCATGGAGGCTTCCACTGAGATTTCACAAGAAGGCTTTGGAGGCCAGGCAGAGTGCCCTTGAGATGGAAATGCACAATTTTGTGAAGGACAACCCTAAGGTACAGTAGACACTCCAGATATTTGGAGAAGCCAGAAACATAGGTCATCTGTTGATGAAGGCCACAGACTGTGGGCAGAGAGGCAGCCCAAGAGAGGAGAAGCACTGACTGGCCAGGAAGACGTAAGCCCTTAGGAACTCACATCTTGCCACAGTTTACCCCAGGTGCTGGACACACAGCTATAGGATGTAACAGAGATACATGATGTAATTCTTGCCCTGCTAGGTTTAGAACTTATTTTGATCCAATTGCTTTCTATCTTCCTTTGTAGGATGGGAATTTTTACTTTGTACTACTATGTGTTGGAAGTGTTTAACTTCTCTTTGATTTTCACAGGAGCTCACAGCTAAAAGTTTACATAGAGTCTCAGAGGAGACACTGGACTTGAATTTTGTAGCAGTGCTGGAATTGTTATGACTTTGGTACTCTGAGGGAAGTACCAAATGCATTTTGCATATGGAGGTGGACATGAATCTTTTGGGAGCCAGGGATGGAACGTTATGGATTGTATCTGGAATGTCCCCTCAAAGCCTTAGGTATTTGCATATTGTGGAATAGCTATATAACCATGCACTGACAAGAGAAGTAGGGCATCAGGATTACAGGTGTGTTATGGATTACAGGCATTGTACTAGATTATGGGTACATGTTATGTTACTCGGCATGTGTCCTGGCAGGGAAAGATTACTGGTGCTTCACCTGGAAGAGGCAGAATACTTGAGCTTGACCCAAAAGGGATGGGTTACTGGGGCAGAACCTGGAAGGGTATAAATTAGTTCTGGTGGCTTCCCAAGGAAAACTTTCTCCTTCTGGGCATCCACCATGTGCTTCCACCACTGCCAGCCCATGAATGAACTGTGACCTTCTGAAAGTGTGCGCTAAAATAAACCTTTCCTCCCTCATGTTGTAGATGTCAGGTATTCTTTCCCAACAGCAAGAAAGCAACTAAGATAATGATAAATCTTAAATTAAATAAACACTATATATCAAGACCCATTGTGACTAAAGAAGTCAAGTAGAAGCAAATTGATGATAGTCATATTTTGAGTTTTAAAAGTACAAATACATATCATAGATACACTCAATTCTTAAAGAATGATTAGAAAAGAATGTTAAAAGACAATCTGGCAGGTGGCTTTGTCATTCAATGGGAAGCACACTGGAATTATAAAAGATAATTTGGCATCACAGAAATTCTGCACCACTGCCTTGGCCCACCTAATTCATGTGTTTGTAAGAGTGAGAGAGGCAGCACAAAGTATTTTAGTGAGGCTTATGTTTATTTTAAAAAACACAAGGAATTTAAAGCTAGCTGAATCCCAGCTCTGCAGCTATCTAAGAATGTGTAGTCTCGCAAGTTACTTAAACTCATAAAGCCTTAGTTTGTGTATCAGCTAAAACTGAATAACTACCTCTCTGAAAGGTTATTCTGAGGGTATAGTTAATGTGTACAATGTGCCTGACATAGGAACGTTGCTCAATAAGTTGTGGCTAAGTAAGAGCAAGAACAATTGTATTACTAAAATGGCTTAAATAGTGTCAACAGTAGAGAGCGCGTGTAAGAGGGAAGAACATGGGCCTGGAATGGGCCACTCTGGTTTTATATTTGGCTTTCCTTCCCTCAGAACATTCTCATATTTAACAATGACTATTCTCAGTTGAGCTCTTTTCTCTCATAACATCTACAAAGCCTTCCTTTGACATCTTAGGCGCTTCCTATGAGCAAGACACTTAATGTCTTCTCTATAATACAGCTGTACAAATGAGAATAAAAATAGTATCTACTATCTATAAGCTTTTGGTAAACATAAATGAACTCCCCCATGAAATCCCTAGGATAGTGTCTGACAGAGACACATTATAAGAACCCGCAACACGAGCTGTTGTTGCGGCTACCGCCCCTGATTTAGCCATCATGTGAAGGACATTACAAAAGCATGGCCAACTTCAAGGATAAAAATTACTTTTTTATAATATTGCTTATAAACTAGAAATAAAGTATGGAAACTCCTGAGGATGTAAAGATAACATTTCAGACTAATGGCTGAAATGATACAGCATGAGACATTATCTCAAGGGTGAAATCAGAATTTGACTGTAATACTGATAATCCTAGTAGAGACTCACAGTTTCAGACTTCATGAATGTCAAGAACTTTCATGTTCAAAACCATCTCCCCTTTTGAAATTGCATCGTATAGTAATGAGGCAAAAGAATACATTTTAGTTTCCTCTACTACTCAAAACATGCTTCTTTTGCCCCTCCCTGCACCTTGCTATTTTTGTAATCATTCTGGCAAAGGCCGGAAAAGCAGCACTAATTGATTTGTATCTCTTCCAACATACTACATAAAAACTTCATCTTCCTCCAGGATACTCAAACAAGTCTTGTTATTGTCTCACTGCTATGCACCAAATAACTCATCCACCTAATAAATGTAATAAAGAGAACTCAGTATGTAAAAGCAATATTTAAAAAAATAGATTATCAATATAAGAATTGTAAACTAGCAGAGAGAGAAATCAGAAAAATTCTGTTCACAAGAGCTTAAAAAATACTTCAGGGTTCTCTGTAACAAGGAGGTGAAAGTCTTGTACAGCGAAAATTTAAGAAGACTGAAGAAGGGCCTTGAAGAAGATACGAGAAGACAGACCTCTCATGTTCATCAATCAGCAGAATTAACATTGTTAAAATAGTCACATTACCAAAAGAAACCTACAGATCCAATGCAATTCCATCAAAATACTAATGACATTGTTTACAGGAGCGGAAGAAGCAATCTTAAGATTCATATGAAAAGACAAAAAATCCCACATAGTGAAGGCACCCTTAAGCAAAAAGAGCAAGATATGGAGGCACCACTATACTCAGTGCATGGGTACCAAAATTAACACAAAGACCAGTGCAACGCACTAGAGAGCACAAAACAAGACCACACAACTCCAGCCAACTGATTCTTGACAAAGGAGCCAAAACAGGTATGCGAGAGAAAGGACAGCTTCTTTCACAATGGTGCTGGGGAAACCAGACAGCCATGTTTAGAAAACGGAAAGTTTGTCTCCACCTCTCACCTCGAACAAAAGTCAATTCAAATGGATCAAACAAAAGTGAAAACCTGAAACTTTGAAAGTGCTAGAAGAAAAGTAGAGGAAACATTTAAGTCACAGGCACAGGCAAAGGCTTCCTGAATAGAAATCCAACAGCATAGGAAAGAGCAAGAATCAGCACATGGGCTACATCACATTAAAAAGATTCTGCACAGAAAGGGAAATGCCTCTGAGTGAAGAGATAGCATACAGGACGCAGAGGATCTTTGTCGGCTACTCTTCAGCTGAAGATGAATATCTTGAATATATACAAACTAAAAAGCTCAACATCAAAAAATCATGTCATGCAATCAGTAAATGGGCAAATGAACTGCACAGAGATTGCTTAGAAGAATTATACATGGCTAATAAATATATGACAAAACGTTCAACATTTTTTTATCAGTAGGTTCAAATGAAAACTACATTGATCTTCCATATCATTCTAATCTGAATGGCTAGCATCAAGAACACGAGATAAATAAGTGCTTGCAAGCATGTCATGGGAAAGCACCTTTTCACTCTGCTGGTAGGAATACAAATTAGTACAATCATGATGGAAATCAGTATGGAGACACTACAAAACACTGCTACCATTTGATCCACCTATACCACTTATCGGTATATGCCTGAAGTAACTAAAATCAGTATGATTTTAAGGATATCTGCATATCCATATTTACTGTGGCACAATGAATGGAGGAATTTAAAATCATGGTACATGTACTCAGTGGAGTATTATTCAGCCAAAAGACCCCAAATTAACAAATAGGATGATTTCAAATTAAAAAGTTTCTGCACAACAGAGAAATTATCAACAGAAAAAAAGAGAGAATTAACAGAACAGGAAAAATATTCATCACCTATGCCTCAGATAGGAGGCTAATAACTAGAATATACAAAGAACTGGAGAAACACAGACTCCTCAAAATCAAGGACGTGATTGATAAATGGGCAACTGAAATGAATAGGCAGTTCTCAGATGGAGAAATTCATATGGTCAGTAAACTCATGAGAAGTTGTTAAAAGCATCATATAACAGGGATACATGTATATCCATGTTCAGAGCAGCACAAGTAACAATAGCTAAAATGTGGAAGACACCAAATACCCATCAACAGACCAGTGGATACACAAATTGTGGTATATGTACACAACGGAGTGCTACTTGTCTATCAAGACAGATAGTTTTGAGGCTTTTGTAGGTAAATGGAGGCAACTTGAGACCATCATGCTCGGTGAAGTGAGTTAGACGCAGAAGGTAAATATTGAATGGCTTCTCTAATGTGTGAAACCCCGATTACATTATTTCACTGGGGGGTTATAGTGAGACCTAGAGGGGAAGGAAGAAGGCGGGAATGGGAGGGTCAAAAGGGAGAAGGGAATAATTTGTAATATACATGCACAGAATACTCAAGTTCAATGTGAACATTATGTATCACATACATAAATATCAATAAAACAGAGGGAAAAGAACAAAACTACGTAATTGACTAAGAAATAGACAGATATGAAGATCATCATGCTGAGCAAATTAAGCCACATTCAAGACAAATGTCACATATTCTCCCTCACAGGGAGAAAAAAGAAAACATCACATGAAGGTAGAAGAGAAGCTATCCTCAGACAAGAGGAGGGGAATAAGGGGACAGGGGCAGGGTGTGTAAGGTTGGGTAACAGGGGGAATGGATGCGACTGAAAAATATTATAAGCACTGAACCACTCCAGATGTGAAAATAGGAGGAGAGAGGGGTTAGGAAAGTGGAAAGTGATGGTGATAAAAATGATCAAAGTATGTTGTGTGCATCTATGAATCTGTCAAAATTAAACTCAATCCATAGAACCAATATGTACTGACAAAAAAAGATGTGATCAAAGAAAAAATGAACTGCTGTACCTATAAACTATCCAAGAAACAGCAACCCAATCAGAGAATTTAAATCTGCAAACAGAACAGATAATCTGGTTACTTTGGGTGTGGCTCTTCGGAGAGTGATAGGGGCTGGAATTCAAAATGCTGTCAACATCTAATTAATAAAAATGGTAACAACTGCACTAGGGCGAAGAGTATGGTGTCCCCAAAAGCTGTCTGTGTGCCAAGCCTTGAGGTTCTTCTTTCTTGAACAGGGCCAAGTCAGGGGCCAGATGCTCAGTAAAGGTCATTCAGGTCTCCAGTAAAAGCAACAGGGAAGAACTTGAAAGAACCCGTTTCATGGTATGGTTGAACAGAAAGAGACATGGTTTTTAACAGACTTGAGGGAATGCAGTTAACCTCTCAAAAACAGTAACTTCAACAGCCACTTCATTATGTTTCTACTGTAAATGATGCAGGCCCGAGCCAAGTCAGCACCGATACTCCCTTCAGGATTCAGGCGAGGTTAGGTCATCTGCACTCTATTGACAACTGCTCAACTCAAAACTCCCAACAAGGCATCTCAGCAACGGTATGTGTGCTGCCACTAATGAGGCTCTTTTTCCATGAATAATGAACAAGAACATCATTTCTGTTGCCAGGTACACAACATAAACAAAGCTCAACACAAGGGCCTTGATATGGTGAGTTTGTCCATTTACAACAAAAGAATTTTTTTAAGTGTGAGCCAAGTTTCAGTGGAGGGTGGGACGAGCTGTTGTAACACACAATAAGAACATATGTTATCAGAATCCAATGAATCAGGCTTTGGTTGCTGCAGAGCAGAGGCTAGGCGAAGGGATACACAAAGACAATAGCTCAAATGAGTTCATTTCTTTACTTTGCAATCAGTTTTATAACACAAAGCTGATGATTTCTGTAATGAACTGAGATCTTCATGAAAGGAGACTCAAGAGACTCATGATCCCAAAGGCTCTATTCATTACAGCTTTATTCCTGTGCCCTGATCTGCCAGGCCGAGTACAGGTCAGGAGATGGGAACAGAGGGAACTTGCAATGACATTTTTAACAGTGCGCTGGCAATCTGAACCCATGGACATGGGATCATCTGGTGCCAAAAGAATCTCAGTATATGAGTATTTTATCTTCAAAAGCCTTATAACTTCGACTTCCAAGCCTAGACCACTATTCAGCTGAACTGTGAGATTGTTGCATATAAAAAGAAAATAAAAGTGAGCTGACATGAAGGCCAAACAATCTTTGTTTACTTTAAAGTGTTCCACAAATATTTCTCTCTTTTTCTGAAATCAATTCCATACTAAGTAGCACATATCTTATTACACAGAGTCCCTATGTCTACAGAGGAAAAACTATGGGAACACTAGCTTGGTTTCCATTTTTTGTTTAAGGAAGGGTTTGAGAAAAATGGAATGAAACAAAAATAAAAACAGTATCACGATGCCTGTTTTCTGCCCTGTGGAAGCTAACAAGTCCAACCCATTTCTGAGATACTTTCTGAGAAACTTGTGTCAAAATAAGCAGAAATAAAACAGATTGTGTGTTTAATGAATTCCTGGAAATTGGGGATCTAAATAATTCTTTAAGTGAATCAAAGATGCTTACTAAAGAAAGAGTATTTTGTAAGCAAAAACTGATTCTGTAACATATTTTTATGAGCAAACTTAATTATTTTAGGAACAGAATTATTGGAATAAGGCACAGCAGTATGAAGTTCTGCAGAGATTCTGGTAGTTATCTCATGGCAGACAATTATGCAGATAATTTCATACAATTAATTAAAAACTGAAGTCACACTTCTCTCAGCCTCTTGAGTGCAGTGTGAGAAGAGTTTCAAAATGTCAAGGATGCGCCAGTTTATTTTTCTGCTTTTTTTAAAGAGTAGGCAAAATAGAATTAAGTTCATGGATGAGCAACCAAAATGGTGAAAGGAAGTCAAAGGCCATCGTGTAGAGAAGTGGGTATATCCTGCAGTGAGGAGACTTGGGATGAAGGGGACACGACTGTATTTTCAAATACATATTGAGGTGGCACATGTGAGAGAGCTGTCAGCTGCTCCACTGCGCTCCACGGGATCAACACGACCAGCGTCGCAGTCGTGAAGTAACACGACTCTATAGTATTGCCCCAATGGGATGTATGCTGCCTGGAGAGCGACTACTGACCACCGAGGGAAAAAAGCAGAGTCTGCGCAACATGCCTCGTGGCGAGAGTGCCGGGGGCGTCTCTGTGGAGGGCAGGAAAAGAATGAGGCACCTGCCAGAAGAAGTTGGTGCCCTTGCTAGGCATGGCATTCAGATTTCATGAAACATCATCATAAAACCAAAGGTAAAATTATTTGAAAGGAGAACTATCAAAGTGCTGTGTTACTTGAAATGATCCTTCAAGGTTGATCGCTGGAATATATCAAGGGGAGAGGAATGCTCAAGTATATAAAAACACTCAAGGACTCACCATCATACTTTGCTAAGACTGCTTGAACATCGGCATACGCTTGCAGTTCCAGAAGGGCTTCTAAGAGGTTTTCGTGGACGTTGAACATGCTCAGGAGGGGAAACTCCTTCATTAACTAAAAAAGAAGAAATCACAAATAACTCAATATGGTATATAATTCTTATATTTTATTGGGTACCGTTAAGATATATTATATAATTCTTGTATTTTTACTGGGCATCTTAAAGGTATATAATATGATATTTTGATGTACTTATACATAGTGAGATATTACTTCAGTGAAGCTTTCTTTTCTTTTTTGAGACAGGGTCTCACTTGTAGTTTGGGCTGGTCCTGACTCAACATGTAGTCCAGGCTGGTCTAGAACTCATGGTAATTCTCCTGCCTCAGCTTCTCAAGTGCGGGGATTACACGCCAGTCGGTATGTGGTGCTGGGGTATTGAACTGGGGGCCTCACACTTCCCAGGCAAGCTCTCTAATCAATGAGCTACATTCCCAACCCAATAGTCAAGTATTTAAGAACTAAATATTTCTTATTTTAAAGCTATATTTGAGAATAAATTATAACACTTATAATACATAACTCATAAATGTATAATGCTGGATTATAAGTTTTCATGATAATTATTATTTTTAAAGCTTTAAATCCTTCCTCTGGTGCTTTAGAAAAATGGCAAGTTTGAATTTGTGAAATCTGAGAAAATACAAAAGAGAAAGGTTTTCATAAAAACTGAAGAACATGCTCAATAATGACAAAATGCCACAGAGAGACCAAATAAGGTGAAGGCTGAAAAATGTTTCACAGGCTTTAACAGTTAGGTCACTGGGAAGCCTGTCAAGAGAAGCCTGGCCGGGAGGCAGAGGGGAAGGGCAAGCAAGGGGGCACTGCTTTTCCCAGGAGCCTGGAGGTAAAAGTCGGAAAGTGGTTAGAAGCAGACATGGGAGGAAAAGGAACTCTAAGCAGGGATAGTGGTGGTGGGAAAGAATGAAGTTCACACGTTCCAGCCTCCTGGTGGCCTGAAAACAAAGCAAAACACTCCAGAAACAAACAAACAAAAATGACCACTTTCTGAGACAAAGGGATCAGGTGGCAAGAAGAAGCTTAAACACAGAGGTGAGGGACTGTGTGCATAGCTCAGTGACGAGAGCACTTATGTAGGAAGCCCCGCCCAGGGTCCGATCTCCTAGCACCACATAACAGCTCCGCATGGTGGCACATGCCTGCAATCCTAGCACCCAGACGCTGAGGCAGGGAGATTGCCATGAGTTCTAGGCCAGCTTCAGCTCATACATAGTGAGTTCAGGGCCAGCCTGGACTACAGAGGGAGCAACAAGAAATAAACGCAGAACAGCCACATAGGAAAGCGTTGCTCAGGGAAACAAAGATTGCTAGGGCCTAACAAACTGAAGACTATGACAGTATCGAGGCTACAATTGCCGTGGTTGTCCAGTGCTAGCTAGCCATGGTCAGCAACCCAAGTACAGGCAAGATGTGACAAGAGTAGGCTGAGTGGAGGCCGACTGAACGAGAGTCTCTGAAGTTAAGGGGCAAGAGAATTGGCTAAAACATTTAGACTGGAAAGGACGAAGAGAAGAGGAGGAAGAAGAGTCCATAGTTAGCTCAGCAAGAATGAATTGTGCTGGAAAGCAGAAAGAAGGAATGACCAAGAATTTTAGAGTAAAACCATACTTCAAGGAAAGGTAAGGTCTCATCTTAAAAGAAAGATAATCCAGTTCTTTGTAAAAACAAAGTCATGGGTTTGGTTGCTCCACTTGATCTTCATGGATAACCATTTCTAATATAATGACCTCTAAGAAAGCGATAATTCTGTTCGATGTCAACATTTTTAAAGTAATAATGCTTTAAAATTCAGCTAATTCACTGCCATGCAAGAAACCAGTGGGCTTACGCATACTAACAAAAATGGGGAGAAATAAGAAAAACAGTGGGCACATTACGCTGATTACCTACTTTTTCATTTACTCAGCACACTCAGCATACAGTTTTTTAAGCCAAGAATTATTTAGCATGTCTTTAAAAATACTTTTCTACAACTCCAAAGTGCTGCATATTACATATGAAAAACACCTATCAAAATGTCTCTGTTCAAGAAAACTGAAAGCCTGAACCTCCGTGACAAGAGGCCTGCACTGTTTTCATTACTAGTAAAGGAAGTGAATAAGACAAATGACACAATGTTGATGTTCTGTAACCAATAAAAGTTTTTCTTTCTCTGGTTCATTTTGATTCTGGTTGACATCAACCTTTGATTTTTTTTTTCTCTAATTAAATTTTGTTGAATTAAAACTCCCTGACGTTCAGTAATTGGCAAGACAAGAAAACACATTCTCTAAGCTGAAACATTTAAACATTTATATTTTTGACCAATTTTTCAAGGACATAGGCATATTCTGCAATTTTGAAAGTGTACTTCCAAATATTTGTTCCTGAAGCTGAAAGACAGCATAGTACTGAAACCCAGTGAGAAGCCACGTGCGGCCACACAGAGGTCTCGCCGGTCCCCACTGAACTAGAAGATGCTAGAAGTTCAAGCAGCGGTACTTCCACCGGAAGCTTCAACTAAGTGCATTGTGTCCAAAAGGAATAAGAAAATAAAGGAATTTTAAGCATGAGCAAGACCCTGCCTGAAAAAAAATAATTTTAAACATGAAGAATAGCAAATGCTGGAGAAGCCATTCAAGTTATATGATGATATGAAAACCTAGTTTTCCTAATTTAATATAAACAAGAAGAAAAAAGTAAACCTCTACTGCTTCCATCACCCTTTTCAGTCCTTCA
The DNA here is from genome assembly GCA_004027205.1 of Ctenodactylus gundi. Lineage (NCBI taxonomy): Eukaryota > Metazoa > Chordata > Mammalia > Rodentia > Ctenodactylidae > Ctenodactylus > Ctenodactylus gundi. The sequence goes on from PVKB01006018.1 coordinate 68,251, forward strand.
CAATGACCCATCTTAGGGGAAAAAAGCTCAGCACCACCGAGTCTCTTGGCTCTATTATTCCTTACCACAATGCTACAAACTGGTTCCCCAGCTCATAATTCTGAATCGGCATATCCTCAAACGCTCTGTGGACATCTCCAGCCCTTTTCTTGATGCACTTCACCTGAAACTCTTGTTTCTCTTGGCTTCCTCAGCACCATTGTCAGGCAGCAGTGCAAAGCTAACAGCTCCTACCCTGGTTTCCTCCTTGTCTGCTACTTAGGAGTAAGTCATGCCCTAGGTTGCGTTCCACATCTTCTTACCATACATGTGTCATCTCCAGAACCACCACTGTCATAGGAACTGTTCCCACACACTAACATCCTGCTCTGATCTCTCTCCTAAGCTGTGAAATCCATTTCCGAACTATCTTCCTGTCCGTTTTACCTCTGTGTCCTTGAAAGTGCCACACTTGCCACTGGGCTGATTTTTTCCATTTTCTGGACCAATACTTCAAGCTTGCTCTTCCTCTTTGGTGTTTCCTGCCTTCGAGAAGAATGTCATTGATTCTCTGACACTCTTCATTTTAGAGGCCCCTGAAATCACTGAATTATTATGTTAAAGGAACCAGTAGCTTTCATTAAGTTCACAGAAAGCTGTTATGCAAACCTTTAGCATCAGTACCATCTCCTCTGTTTTATGATCTTGCTGTCAATAACTTAGCTTACACTACCACACTCTGACTAAATTGCTCAAAGAGCCACTTTAATCTGCTGCCTCAGGATCTCCCCTTTCCAACCCAAACTTCGATTCCCCAGCACCACAGAAGCAGGGCATGGTGGCACATGTCTGTCATAAAGGCTTTCAGTACACACTCAGTTTATCTAGCCCCTATTTAGCTAGGCCTTTCCCACTAGAGCACTAACATGGCTAGCCTACCCTAATGAAACAGTCACACGTGAATACAAGTTTACAAACAAGCAGCTTAGAACATTATTTGTCATAGTAAAATAAACTGAAGTGCAAGCAACTTAAAATTATCACAGAATGAGACAGTTTAGTACATGCTATAGTCATTGTTCAGGCTATTATGCACTGTCATGAGAAGTTAAGTTCCTAACTATGTCACGTTACCTTAGAACACACCACTCCCAAACCATGTTTTGCAATAAAATGATGTTTTTCTCACACGCCTATGCAGAGAAACATATCAATACTTGCTTAGAAATATACAAAAAAATGTTTTCACAGTAGTTACAGTTGGTGAGATACTAAAGATGATTTTTATTTTCTACATATTTTCTACACATTCTAACACTTTAAAGAGACATGCATACTCATTCATACCAATACTCTCGGGAGGAAGACAACAGTGGCATCTCATCCAACTCAGATATAGTTCAGAATCCTCAGAATGACAATCAGTCTGTCATGGCCAGTCCCCACCTACTGCACTAGACTCATCTCTAAACAGTTCACACGTGCCACTGTTGAGTCCCAGAACAACTTTCAGTTCTTACTAAGTCACCTCCACTCATGTTTCTATCTCCCAGATCCCCTCCCAGGAATAATTTCCCTTCTGCCACCTTAATCAATCTGACATCTCCTCAACTTGCAGGAACCCTTACCTACTACTTTGTGACTGCTGACTCTTATGCGTCACTTAGTGTTCCTGACCTGAGCCAGCAACATCCTTGTCCCAACAGTCTGCTCATCCCTCTTCGCCATGAGAAGCAACTCTGGCCTGCCTCTGTATTCTTAGTCGGTGACCCATCTGGGTGCTTAATACATATTTCATGACTGAAATGCTTTTTGAAAAGTCCTGTTCTGGACTAGAGGATTGATACAACGGTTAAAGTGTTTGTCTAGCAAACACACAGCCATGAGTTTGATTTCTCAGCATCACATAAGCTGGGTGTGGTGGCACATGTCTGCAATCCTAGCACTGGGGAGGCTGGGGCAAGAGGGCTGCCATGAGTTCAAGGCCAGCCTGCACTCCATAGTGAATTCAGGACAAGCCTGGGCTACAGAACGAGATCCTGTCTCAAAATAATAATAAAAAAATTTTATTCCTTTGTGAGCATATTGTACGTGAACTGCCACAGGTCTACTTCAGGTGTGGGTCACATTTCACTGAACTTGTTTTCTCACCATTTACAATCTTCCATTATCTACATCTTGGATAAAGTATAGCTAGAATCTGTAAGTTTTGACTTAATACACAGAATAATTTTCTTACACTCAAAGATGCCAGAAAACAGAATAGATGGTCTAGAGAACTCTATCACTGGAACTGTTTATATACAAAGGCCAATCATGGGACAAGGATATTCCCAAGGACCTTTCAATTTCTGTAATTCCAAGGGAAAAAAAAATCCCAGCTCCTAGGTATAGCTTCAAGGCCCTCTCTCAGCTTAGCGCCAGATCCCTCTGCCTCTTCTGACTTCTGCAGGATTAAACTCTATCCTTGTCAGAGCCGACTATGACATACCATTCCTAGAAGTTTTTCTACAGTTACTAGCCACTATGTTTCTACTCAAATGTTTTTCACCACCTGGAATACCTTTTCCCCTCATTTACAAGGCAGCCTGTCAAAATCACCCCACCCTCCAAAGCCCAAATCAAATGCCACCTCCTAAAGTCACAGCAGCATAGAAAGTGAAAGCCAGACGAGTCCATGGAGATCATCCAAACGCCCTCCTCACTTTACAGACAAGTTCCTTCCCACCCTGCCCCACCAAACACAATGAAGCCTGCAAATTCAAGAAATTCAGCCAAGGTTAATGCCGAGACTATGATTCAAACCCAGTCATCAACGTTGAGTCCAAATTTCAACACATCAGAATCCCAGTCGCTGGACTGTCAGGTCCAGCATAACTAAACCATTTGTTTATGTTTCTGATTCAATACTGACCTACCTGTTTTGTATTTTGTTTACATGAACTTAAAAAGATAGCTATGTTGTAAAGGAAAGAGCCTCACATTGTTGAGCTGCAATCCAACGTCTGTCACTTACTGTCTGTGTGATTTTGTATAAATTGCTTAACCTCCCTGAACTTTGTTTTCCTCATCTCTTTGGTCTCAGCTCATGTGGCATTGCTCAGGCTCTTTCTGTCAAGGGACCTAATACCACCCACTACCATCCATACTGTCATTTTATATTGCTTCCTGATTTACGTAGCTAAACACATCATTTTAAAAGCAAGACAGAAAATTAAATAGACTTAGAGCAAGTAATGCTACTATTATAGGGATCAGTAAACATTTCTGTAAGGGAACAGAAAGTAATCATCTTGGGCGTCTTAAGTCAAATGCACTCCACTGCAAATGCTTAATATGACATGGTAGCTTGAAACAGTCAAGGACAATATGTAAATGAATGAGCAAGACTGTGTTCCCACAAAATTTTATTTACTGAAACAGGCAATAGGCTGGTTTGGCACACAGGCCTTAGCTCATCAACTCTAGTGCATAGAAATAGGGTTTAAAAACCATAAGCTACCATAAAACAAGTTAAGTAGTGAACTTACACTTTAACATCTTTTATACACAGCTGGTTTGGCCTACTGCGTACATTGGAAAGAGGCCTACCCTACACCCCCGCTCCCCCTGCCAGCTCCGTTCCCTAGAGCCGTCCACACCTCCCTCAAGGAGTCACATGCTGAGATGCACACTGTAGGAGGAGGAAACTGTCATAAATAGTGGACTGAATATATAAAACGGGGTTCATCTATATAACAAAATGCTATTCAACAGACAGAAAAAATGAGCTAAAACTTAACATGACTTCATGTAGACCAAAATCAAGCCATTATGAGAACAGAAAGTATTCTGTGGAGAAATATGTTCCGAAGCATGACCTCATTAAAGTAAAATTAAAGTTGCATACCAAACAAAACTGCACAAAGTTTATAAAGGTCTATTATGAAAATGTGTGAAAATTAACTGAAAACACAAATTTGCTAGTATAGGAGAAGAACGGTGGCCACACTGGAGGTGGCAGATTGTATTATTTCTTTTAAATGAAAGAAATTGAACAAAAATGCAAAACAATTAGTCATTCATTACTAAATTATTCCATGTTATTTTAAATTCCTTCTTCATTTTATTCTTTTTTGTTTTACCATATTGTTACTACTATCTACTAATTTAAGCCAAGAATTCAGTATAATACAGTGATGTTAAGAAACAATCTTGACTTCACAAAGTATATTATACTATATTTTGGTGTGGTAGTTTCACATTGTATGTAACATATTTTGATCATATTCACACCCTCCTGTTATGACCAGTCATTACTTTTTTCCCTACTCCAATGCTAGTCATTATCTTTATATGACATTGACATGAGTATATAACATTTTTGCAGTGCTGGGTTTTTTCCCATTGGCATGATTAGTTCCTTTTTTGTTTTTAACTGAACAATACCATACAGCATAACTTACTTATGTAATGCACAAAAAATGACTTACTATTGAGTGTAGTAGCACGTGCCTATAATCTTAAGTTATTCAGTAGACTGAGGCGGAAGGATTTCAAGTTCATCCTGAGGAATGCAGTGAGACTCTGTCTCAAAACAAATTTTTAAAATATACTAATGGCAAAAGATATAGATCAGTATGAAGGTTCTGAGTTCAATGTCCAGCCTCCCCACCCCAAAAAAAAGAAAGAAAAGAAAAAAACTTTGATGACATAATTATCATTTCTATCAAGCGAAGAACTACAGTTTCCACATCAAGCTTGAGTGAAAGCATATGATAAATATAAAGGTCTGTTTTCTATAAGCTAAGTCATTCTAAATAAATTTTTAAATTCACTCACTATCTAGCATAGTTCTGTTTATTTATTGCCCGCTATCTCCTCCACACTGGTAATTGCTTTCTCCTGGCAGCAAGACATCTATATGCCCTGTTCTGCCCAAATATTATAGTTTATGCAGAATGCAAGCGCTAGCTCTCCTATGTTCCCCTAATACCTATGGGAAGAACACAGGATGGCCAAGGATAAAATTTCAGTTTCAATTTTACATCATTTGGCTATTGTCAGTTCAAGTTTATTTCAACAGAAAAATTTGAGGCACTTCTGCGGTTAACATTTATGAGCTCAAACGGGGAAAAAAAGAGAGTTAATTCACGGGACTTGAAATACTCTGCGGACATAATTTAGAAGGATAGTCTGTATGCTTTTTCTCAGCTGACTTACAGGATGAAAACAACAGTTTAAGGCTTTCACGTTTGATTTGTATCTATTTAAACATTTTATTAGTTTAGCTATCCATGTATTGTTCCTTGAGCAAGAAAAGCATAGGGAAAATTCTTACATATTTTAAGGCAGAGGTAATTAAATGAGAGCTTCAGCCAGATTCCTACTGAGGTCAGTGCAAGCTTAGCCTAATTAAAGTTTATAGAATTTGGCCTGTATTATTTTTAAACAGCAGATACTATTTTGTTATAGTTGCAAGTTTGACATTATTTAATTATAATTTCAAATACAGGCATAAATAGAAAACAGAAAAGACACTCTATATTGCACAGTTATTCTTTTGTCAGTGATTTTTACTGACACTTTGGGCCATGAAGGAGGGGAATGAATTGTTTATTAGAATCCTCAGAGGACCACGAGAATTCCATTTACACAGATCACTAAAAGTGCAGCCTTGAGAGGCTTAAATGTACACTAATAAGAAATATCATTTTCAAAACTAATTCAAAGGCAAATAAGAAGTACCATCTACTGAAAAGTAACATGCTTAATACGTGATCGGCATGGACAGTTATCTAAATCACCAGTTAGCTAGTTCTTCACTGAATCCGTGCATTATGTAAATGCATCCATCACTGAGAACTAAGGAGAACGGCGACAGCTGCAGGCATGACCATGACCTTCCAAATCTCCCAAAGACTCAGAAGTACAGAACGTCATCCAAGTAATTACCTGCTTCTCCTGTCAAAATTATGCTCAGTTCATTCCAGAAAGAACTTTCCCTTAATAATTTCAGTAAATAAGACAAGTCTTGTGTTCACATAACTCCCCCCAAAATCCTTTCTATATATAACTTGTATTATTTTATATTTGTTCCTTGACCAGTTAAAGGTAAAAGGAGCACACCTCTAGGCAGAAATTGCAAATATTCAGTCTCTTCTTCAATCACTTCCCTCCACAGTGACATTTTTTTTAGTTTACTTTAAGACATCTGAAAACGCCTTTGCAAAGTCAAGATTGTTTCTTAACATCACTGTATTATCTGTGTTTCTATACAGGAAATTTTTCCACTCAAATCTGCAGGACAAGAAACCTATGGGTAAGGTTTTAGAGAAAAGGGAAAAGAAGTGGCCTTCAGATTGTCCTAGGGAAAAGAAGGGTTAATACACTCCTCAATACTGATGAGCAATACTTGGAGCAATATTTTTTTTCTTATCTTCAATAGCTTAAAATGGGGTTGTTCCCTAGTCCTGAGATCACTCACAAACCTGGATAATTTGGTGCATATCTGAGTGGGTTTGGAAGCCAGCCCATGGACAAGAGGACCAACAGCATCCTTCCCTCTGTGATGACATGGCACTGCTCTCCTGTTCCAGGAGTGGACTCAACGAGCAGCTAAACATATCAGCCAACAATTACTGTCAGAAAGGACTTTTCATGCCAAAACCACAATCACTGTGCTTGGCAGACACCCTTCTACATTCACATGGGTAATGGTAAATAACAACGCAGAAGATTAACTCATTTGGATATCTAGGGCAGAGGTAACACATATTTGCTCTGTCAGACTTCTCACTTCAGGGTCATACTGACAGTGAGCTAGAACGGAAGATTCTTTTAGGGAAACAAGCAAAGAAAGCATTGGTACTCTAACCTAGGACACCCATCTACATCCTGATTTGTAATTGTTTTGCCCTCCAGTGATCTCTTTCTTCCCCCAAGTCTTTCCACTGCCCCTTGGGAACCTATATCCATGATCACACACAGAAAACACATCCATCTGAGAAGCAACCTAAGTTTACTACTTCTTCTGCAGCTGTTGATTTCTCCCACAAAACTTATCTAAGGGGCAGGAGGTAGGGCTGGCTTCTCTTTTCCCCAAACACACAAAGACCATTACTGCTCAGCTCTTGAGGAGCAGTTCCTATTCCTTGGGAGTTCACGCACAACGCTCCAGTTTCTGTTACTATTCTTTAACTATGGTTTATACCAGGCAACAGTTCCTCAAACACTGAAGATTTTAGCATCTGGCTCCAGATTATTACTCGTGACCTATTCTCAATGTTATCAATAGACAATTTCACTCTTTGACAGTGTCCTACCTAATAACATAGACAAAATCTTCTTAAAACAAAAGACCTACTGTATTCTACTGTATTTAAGCAACACAAGGTCACATCCAATCTCCAGAACTTGACACCATCTATTTATGTTTCATCTAAAATTCAAATATGCAATTCTCTGATCAGAGCATACTGCTTTCCAGTCATGTTATACCATTACTCATAAATTCTTTAATTTCACGGATCACACACCATAACCAAGTTGGCTTCATCCCAGGGATGCAAGGCTTGTTCAACATACTCACATAAATTAATGTAATATACCACATCAACAAAAACAAGGACAAAACTCACATGATAATTTCAATAGATGCAGAAAAAGCCTTTGACAAAATACAATACGCCACTCTGATCAAAACTCTGAAGAAAATAGCTATAGAAGGACCCTATCTCAAGCGAATAAAAGCAATTTGTGACAATCCTACAGCCATCATCATTCTAAATGGGGAAAAACTGAAAACATTTCCCCTCAAGTCAGGAAAAAAGGGTGTCCTCTCTCATCACTTCTGTTTAACTTAGAGCTCTAAATCTTAGCTGAAGCGATCAAGCAAGAGATTGGAATAAAAGGAATATGCATAGGAAATGAAGAAGTCAAACTATTCTTACTTGCAGATGACATGATCTTTTACACAGTGGACCACAGAAACTCTACGAGAAGACTCTTAGACCTAATAAATTCAGCCAAGTTGCAGGATATAAAATCAACACACAAAAATCAGTAGCATTCCTTTACAATAATAATGAAAACACAGATAAAAAGATCAGAAAAACAATCCCTTTCACAGTTGCCTCAAAGATAATTAAATACCTAGGAATCAACCTAACGAAGCAAGTGAAGAACCTCTATATTGAAAACTACAGTACTCGGAAATTAAAAAAAAAATTGAAGAGAATTTTAGAGAATGGTAAGACATCCCCTGTTCCTGGATAGGCAGAACTAACATTCTCAAAATGGCCATACTACCTAAACCGATACACAGATTCAATGCAAACCTAATCACGACACCAGCAACATTTTTTTTTTTTTACAGAATCAGAAAAAATACAAAAATTTATATGGAACCACAATAGGCCCAAAAGAGCCAAAACGATCCTAAGCAACAAAACAAAATCAGGCGGCAACACAATACCAGATATCAAATAATATACACAGCAACAGTTAAAGAACAACATGGTACTGGCACAAAAATAGACAGGTGGATTAGTGGAATAGAACTGAGGATGCTCAAAGTTCCCTGAGTACCCTGAGCTGTAAGAACATTGACAAAGGAGCAAAAAAAAAAAAAAAAAAAAAAAAAAAAAAAAAAAAAAAAAAAAAAAAAAAAAAAAAAAAAAAAAAAAAAAAAAAAAAAAAAAAAAAAAAAAAAAAAAAAAAAAAAAAAAAAAAAAAAAAAAAAAAAAAAAAAAAAAAAAAAAAAAAAAAAAAAAAAAAAAAAAAAAAAAAAAAAAAAAAAAAAAAAAAAAAAAA
>PVKB01006019.1:0-76875 GCA_004027205.1 Ctenodactylus gundi
CCCAGGGACAAAGGTGGGTGGAGGGGGATATCTTTGGGCCTTTGCCCGGGGACGAAGGAGGGTGGGGGACTTCTGCATTGCCATCACACTTCTCCATTCTCAAGGCCAAGCCGTTACCTAGTGGTTTAGTTAAGAAGTCTTTCTTCGGGCCTCAGCTGGGTGGGGAAGGTTGGCTAATGGCTGTTCTCGGTTCCCAACAAAAGTTGCCTATAATAACATAATCTACATTGAAGATGTGCAGTTGATCAAGTTATTTATAACGTAACTAGGCCATGAATACTATTTTTGTTTTTCTTATCTTTTAAGAATTGTCATTAAGTAGCAGAAAAATTAAGAAATGTGTTAGAAACATGAAAGATGAGAAGAATGGACCAATAAGTAAATTAACATGTGGGAGAAAACCGACAACAATGATTCTTGACGTAAAGTAGTTCAGTTGGGTGTAACATGAGGCTGAAGTTCCACTCAGTGAGAATGTTAAAGATGGGAAGGGATTGCGAAGTCGATGTGATACATAGATGTACGAAACACCCAAATTCATTGTAAATACTATGTATTACATTTTTATATTAATAAAAATAGTGAGAAAAAATGGTCGGAAAAAGTGAACGGACTACAGCCCTTGGCCCTCCCGAAGAGAGTCAGGCAACTCTCCTGGCACCTCTGATGTGGAAATTCACTTCACTTTTCTTATGAAGCATATGGAAGACTGGAGTCTGCTTTCAACTCTATAGACTATGTTCCAAGAATACTGTAATTGGCCAGTATTCATAATCATTTTTTATTATTTTTTACAGTGTTGGGAATAAAACTACAGCCTGGTGCATGCTAGAAAAGTGCTTTGCTCTTGACCAATGTTACCAGCCCATGTAAATTCCTTCTCTATGTGCAATGTATAGATTTCATATTTAAGTTTCACCTGGAACTTGCTCAAGAAGGCAGTGAAACATATTAGAGAAAAAAGTGAATTTTGCATCCAATAGATCTAGATTTCACTCTCTATATGTTACTTGTATGTTAATTCCCAAGTCTGTTTTCTTGTTTGTAAACAGGAGAACTAACTGTATCTACTTTGGAGAATTGATCTGAAAATTAACTGATTGAATCCACATGATGTGGGAAGACGATATTTCCTGGTTAAGAAACATTCCTCTCAGCTTAAAAGCAAAGAAAACAAAATTCCCTACACTAGAAGCCTATACTTCACCTTCGTCAAAGAAACAAAGATCAAAACTTCCTTATTTTGTTTAGCCTTTGCTCACAGAGTGTCTCAGTTACATTTTCATTGCTGTGACTCAATACCTGACACCCACAATTTTAGGAAAAGGAAAGGTTTATTGTAGTTTACAGTTTCAGATGGTCACAGTCCATTTAGGGGCAGCTGGCAGCAATTGAAGTACATGGCACAGGCAGAAAGGTGGAGGCAGCTTCTCAGGGCATCAAAAACAGGCAGGCAAGTGAGTCTAATCGAGACTAGTCCAAGTTCCAGTCTTAGTCTCTCCTGCATCCGGGTATCGAAGGTGTGGCCGCTACACACCTTTAGTCTTAACTCACACGCCCCTAATCCCAACAACTGCAATCCACCCCTCCAGACCAGACCCCAATCCACCAACATTACGTGGCTCCATAGACAATCCATAACATTAAAATACATGAGACTTTTGGGGGACACTCCAGATCCTAACCACAACACACAGTAAGCTATTTGCTAACAGTAGTTAATGAGAAATATCAGGGTACTCTGAATTCAACAGACTCCTAGCATACCACAGTCTCACTATGCATTCGCTACTGAAACAGCATGCTGTGCACTTCCTAGCCCTTAACCCTGTTTTGGATCCCTTCTCATGATGCCCTTTGGAATTCTGTTCCATATCCAACACTACCTTGCACCCTCCTCTTCCAAGTGTTCTCTCCACCTTTTCTCAACACAAACCCATATCTCTCTTGAGGTCTCTGTTTCTCTTGTTATACCCTACAAATGACATTTTTTTCTTTTTTAAGGTTATTTTCTTTCATTTCCCCAAATTATTCTTTTTAATACATGTTTGTGATACATAATAGTTACATTCAACTTGGGCAAATAGTGAATATACAGATTGCATCTTAATAATTGTTACTTCTCTTTCCTGCTTCCACCCTCTCATCTCCCTTTTTCCTCACATCTCCTTCCTATGCAACATCTGTCTCTCTGTTTCCCAAGGTCACTCTTTTATTTTGCTCTATTAGTAGTTATAACTTGGGTTTTTTATGCTAGAAATACCTTGTGATATTTAACCATCTCAGTTTGATTCATTTCACTAAGCATAATGATCTCCAGGTGCATTCATTTTCCAATGGATGACTCAAATCCATCTATCTTTATGGCAGAGTAGTATTCCATTGCATATATATATATATATATATATATCACATTTTCCCTATCCATTCATCAATTGATGAGCCTATTGGTTGCTTCCAGGATTTACCTATTATGAATTGTGCTGCTATAGACATAGGCATGCATGTATCACTGTAATATGTTGTCTTTAACACTTTGAAATGGTACCCAGAGGAGGAGCAGCTCAGTTAAATAGAATATTTATTCTCAGTTTTTTGAGGAATTGTTGTTATATAGTGTTTCCCTGATTTCTGTTGCTAATTATGGGTCACTATTCCTCCACCCTTCTATGAAAATCAAGCAAATCAATAAAACTTTCACTCAATTCTTTAAGTATTTCACTGTATGATTATCTGCGAATTTTCTAGTTACCTTCCAACTTATTGAAGATAAAACAACAGCTGCTACATATTTTGAATCCTTCTGTGTGACTTTATTGTAGCATGAAAGGCAATTTGATACTGTGAGCTTCTGTGTCATGGGACCTCCCTTCACAAGACACCCTGTTCAATTCTCTTCTGGCAAAGTATATACTATGAGTACACCTTGGATTTTGTCATCACAACTGCTCTACTTCCAAAATTATTAATTTGATTATGTCAATCCTTAACTGTCTCTTTCCCCTCCATCTTGCTTAACTACGGTCATTATGGCATTTCTTTTCTCCTCCATCATTTCTCTCCTTCCTTCATTTCTCTCCAAGTGCATTAGACTTACGCTTTTGTCATCATCCTAAGCTTCTTTTCCTTTCTTTTTGTTTTACTCTTTCAAAAAATCTCAGTCTTGGATGAAACCAACATCTTCCTGAGTATCTGCACCCCACACTTTAAGTGCTATAGATTGAACTTTTGAGTCCCCCCCACCCATATCAATGTGTTGAAGCCTAAACTCCTAATTTGATAGTATTTGAAGATAAGGTCAGAAGATAGAGTTAGATTAGGCCATGAGGGTAGAGTCCAGGACATGATTAGTGCCCTTACAAAAAGAGATGCCAGAAAGTACCCTTTTTCCTTCACACAAAATGAGGGAAGGCCATGGGATCACACAGTGAGAAGCTGGCCATCGGCATGACAGAAGACATCTTGCAAAACTGTGAGGAAATAAATGTCTGTTGGGTGAGAAACTCACTGTACAGTATTTTGTGGTTGCAGCCAGAACAAAGATACTCATAACTCATGGGCACTAGTCTCAAACAGGTCCTAAAGCACTGACAAGGAGTCCTACAACGTTTCATCAACTGTATTCTTTAAGAAAGACTATTTGGATCCTTCAGCAAGTAACATTATCTTCTATTCTGTATAGAGAAAAGAAGCCATCAGATGTGAACTTCCTTGACTTTCTAATAACAAAAGCTCAAAAGCCCCTACATCTGCGCTCATACTCGGACCCTTCCCACTGGTTCTAATTAAAAACCGGCACTCTCAACTCAAGTGCAGTCCAGCCACGTGTGCCATGAATGCCATCCTTTTTCTGCATCTTCACATCTGGTCATATTTTTACTTTCTTGCATCGCTAATCTTCCTAAAACAGTGAATTCATTCCATTAGCTTTTGAATGTGCTCAAGTCGCTGTCACAAAAAATAATTGTACAACAGCAACAAAGCACCAAAACTCCTCTATTCAATACTCTCCCATACTCTTAATTTTCTCCCCACTCACAGCGACTTTTTAAGAGTTATTTGTTCTTCACTTCCCACTGATGTTACTCTTATTTGACTTTCACCCACGTTGTTCTTCTAAGTAATGCTTATTAGTGCTTTTTGACGTGTAGGAATGCTTTCTATAGAAGAACATTATCTCTTCATTCAGGATATGAGGTTCAAAACCATTTCAGTAATCTCCAGATGAGTAATCAAGAAAAAGAAGAGCTCCAGGAATATTGATTCTGATAACTGAGTAAAAGCCATCTGCTTTCAAATAAGGCCCCCATGTGGCAGTTTAGTGGTATGCTGTACATGCAAAGAGAAATTGCTTCTCTTACGGCAAAAAAGTTACAGATGAAAAAATAACTTTAACTAACAATTTAAGATGGAATTTTACTAAGTCTCCAGTCATAAATATAACTTTACAGTACAAATAACATGAAAATGCACTTAATGCTGGACAGTCAGCTTTGAGAATAACATCTCATTTTTCTTGTTCTAATACGACCACTGTTTTTAGTTCTTGATAAATGACTCAAAGGCATATGTCCCTTCAGGACATACTGAACATGGGCATTTGGGAAATCTCTTAGTAACTAAATAATGGCTTTACATTTTTTTCTCTTAGGAAAATTTAATCTGTAATTAAAAATAACATCAACTTAAGTAGTATTTGATATTGCTACTGTAAATATTTTGCTAAGACTGTCATGTAGGCAGTATGTGTTTCCTGATGGTTACTTCTGAATTCATATTGTTGGGCTAGCAAGAAGAGACAAGTCACCAGAGAGTTGCTGGGAAAGGAAGCATACTGATCAACCTCTACATCACAGTACAGCAGACAAATATTTTGAAAATGGTGCACTGACTACCACATAGGACCACATGTGAAAAACTCCTCCATTATTATAAAAGAGATAACTTAAGGTCTATCTAAATTGTTTTCACATAATACTAGCAGGTATTTAGTGTAGTAACTTAGTTAAGATATATTTTCCTGCTTAGCTTATTCTGCCATTTTATAATGTGAAAAAGATGAGCCTCTTCCATGAATATTTTAAACAGAGATGTACAAATTTCAAAACCCTCAGAAATTAGCATCCTTAAAATTACAGTTTTTATACAAAATTCTATCTATAAGGCATAGTGTGATGGTGGACGCTTGTAATCCCATCACTCAGCCTGGGCAGTTTGGTGATTTGGAGAGCCTATGTTCAAAATAAAAATATTTTAAAAGGCTGTGGATATAGCTCAGCGAGAAGACCTTGGGTGCAACCCTCAGTAGCACAACACATAACTCTACATAGAAAAAAAAGCCAGCCAAGATAGAGTAATAACACCTCCTGTATCATCGTGCACAGCATGTAACAATAGAAATGTCTATAGTTACTATATATTCTGTAAGTCTTTGATAGAAACTTTGAAACCAAGGGCAAAATTACATGGATTTTGAAGCCACTAAAATTATGAAATTTATATAAAATAATGCCCAATATGTCCTCAAATCAAACTGAAGGAGTATTTCCGGGGAGCGGTTCTTGCTCAGAGTGAACAGTCATTCAGAACTTCCTTCTGAAATCTGGACGTGTTGCGCAAAGGGAGGCCACAGCGGGCTTCCGCCGGGAGCCTCCAGCGAGAGACCTGAGGCTTCCCACACCCCCACATCGCACACCGGGCGGGCTCCAGGCCTCTTCAAGGGTGCTACGTCCTTTCGGTTCGTTACCCACCCATCGCCCACTTCCGGGGACTGTGGCAGACGCCGGGGTATACACATTCCTCCTAGGCTCGCTGTCCGGCCGGCGGTTGCTCGCTGCTTGAGGTGGGGGCGACGTGGCTTGCAGCAGCCCGAAATCCTACCACTATTAGTTCTGGAAATATTCTACGGGAAATTTTTCTCCTTGGGCCACCGTTACGCAGGCCAGGGCAGGACACCGGGACGTAGGGAACCTCCTTAGTAATCAGCTTGGGTATAGCAGCGAGCACAGCTGCATTTTCGCCAATGAGGCTGTAGGGGGGCACTTAACTCCCCTGCATCTTGAGACTCAGCGCGGGTCCTGGCTCCAAGCCAGGGCGGTCCACAACGGCCGCGCATACAGCAGCCCTGCCTTGCTGCCAGTGGACTACCTGCCTGCACTCCGCTAGCTGGCGCCAAAAGCCACTGCGGCGCCTTGAGGGCTGCCCACGCGTCGGGGAGGGGCTCGAGCGCGAGCTTGTCTCTTTAAAGATCGGCGCAGCAGGCTCCGCCTCTCACGCGCTTCGATTGGCTCCAGCTGGTGCATCGTTGATGCGATTGGTGGCCGAAGGGTTCGGGGCTCCGCCAGGCTGTCAGCTGCGGCCGGAGGGCTAGGCTACCGGAGCTGGCGGGCGTGCGCGCGCACGGCCTGCTCAGGTCTCCCCGGGGAAGGGGCCGAGCGTCTGACGCCGGCCGGCACGCGCGCGAGGGCGCAGGGGCTGCGTGCGTTTGTGTGCACGCGCACGCGCGAGGGTGTGTGATCCTGGTGTCGCGCCCGAGTCGTCGCTGCCCGGAGACCCGTTCCCCGCCACCTGCCACCTCATCCCTCCTTCCCTGCGTCCCACCCTCACGGCCATGCGCTGACGAAGCGAGGGTCCCGCAGAACAGGTGTGGAAGCGTCTCAAGAGACAAAGGGGAGCGGGGCGTGCGCCCGCCATGGCCTCCCGAAGCCTGGCGGGCCTGAGCGGGGGCCGCGGCGGCGCCGGCAAGAAGAGCCTGAGCGCGCGCAACGCCGCGGTGGAGCGCAGGAACCTGATCACCGTGTGCAGGTACGGCGGGCGGCCGGAGGGGCCCCGGGCGCGGGGCAGGCGGGCGCGCGGGGTCCGGGACCCGAGGGGCTGAGTCCGCCCGCGGCCCTGGCGACGCAGGTGTGCTCGCAGAGGCCACGCGGGAGCTCCGCGCGGCGCGCCGCCTCCCTGGGCCGTGCCGCGAGGCTGCGGGCGGCCGCGGGCGGGGCTTGGGGCGTGGCGGGGAGGATCTGGTTAGAACCTGCCATCTGGTGGAGGTGTCAAGGGAGGGCGAAGAGGAAGAGCTGCTTCGTTTAGTGCACAGCCAGCTGTCAGCCAGCTTCTGTCAAAGTAGTGCGCTTGGTTGTTACGGTGTTCTTCTCAAATCCAAGTACGTTTTGTTGCTTTGGACTGTTCACTCCTTTGATTCCACAAATGTCAAGTGCCTACAGAGTGCACGCCGGCCATGTGTGGCAATATACTATCCACTTTTCAACTACAGTGAATTCTATTTATGCACTGGCAGAAGAGTGAAAATGGAATATACCTAGTCTTCCTATCAGTGATTTATTCGAGGGTCTAGTTTTACTTGTGTTTTCTAATTATTAGTGTAGTTTTCCTTTACTCTAGAAAATATAGAAACAAACGATTATGTGTAACCTTACTCTCCAGAGAAAACTGGTTTCAATATGGTGATTATTTTCTTCAAGTTTTGTGCCTGGGTGTTTTTAGAAAATGAAATTCTAGGCACCCATTTCTTCATTTTATTAAACCCTGAAATCATCAACCAGCAAAAATCCTCTAAGAATCAGATAATGATGAAACATTTTCCTTCTGTTTCCTTGTATAAAATGTGCCTGACATCCTAAGCAGAACACAGATATATGCACTATATTGATAACTTTTGAGTGAC
Organism: Ctenodactylus gundi; assembly: GCA_004027205.1. NCBI lineage: Eukaryota > Metazoa > Chordata > Mammalia > Rodentia > Ctenodactylidae > Ctenodactylus > Ctenodactylus gundi. The sequence continues at coordinate 7,676 of PVKB01006019.1, forward strand.
ATTTTAAAGCTTGGTTTGTTATAAAAATTTAGCAGGTATCTGCCTGCTTCACTAGCACTTGTGGTACTTTGGCATGCAAATAAGAATATAATGGAATCTGTTGAATTATTTGTGATACAGCAAGTGCAACCTTTTGAGGAAGGTAGCTTTATGAAATTGTTTTAAATTTAGGCGAAGATTGAGTTAGGTAAATACAAAAATAAGTCAGGCCATTTTTTTTTTTTACCTTTATTCTACCATATTAAAATAATAACCTTTTTCCTAAACTAGGTTAATTCCAAATCAGGTTCCAGTGTAGGCCAGGCTTCTTGAGGAAATAATTTTATAAAACGTTCACAAAGACAGAAATCTTGCCAGCTTTTTGCTTAGTCTTTAAAAAAAAAATTCTTCCATACACTGTCTGGCTCAGTAAATATTTAATGAATGTAAAATTCAGTATTGATGTTATAACATTTACTTCTTTTACTCTCAGATAGGTTTAAATGACTTTACTATTAATTTATGCCATTATTAGAAGAAGTTGAGGGGGAAAAACCCTTTCTATTTTCAACCTTATTTAAGTTTTATTTAAGTTCAGTTTTCAGTTGTGTTTGAGAAATTTGAGTAACATCACATTGATTTGTATGGATAATTTTCCTAGCTAGATGTATTTTCATTATTATCATTTGTATAATTTTCTGCTGTGCAATGAATATAAATGCTGACTACTTACAGCTTACACCTAAGGTAAATTTTAATTTCTGGTTTAGAGTCCAGTTTTTTATAATTATTGATGTAAATATAAAAGATCATCCATGTGTAGTAATCATCTATTTGATAAGATTTGTCTAAATAACCTTTATTGTTTAGGAAAAAAGGTCGCAGTAGAACATTGGGCCCCAATTTTTTTGACACCAGAGGTGAGTTTAGTTGTTTTCCTAAGATGATGATGGCGTTGGCAGATGGAGATATTGCGAATTGGGGATTCTATAGTAGGTTGTTGGAGGATAGCTTTGAAATAGCAGTAGCAGCAGGAGGAGAGTGGGGTGTAGGCTCTGCCTCCTGGCAATCAGCAGTGGCATTAGAACCTAATAGGAGCACTCTGACAAGAAATAGGGCTTTGCTTCCTGTTCCTCTGTCCTGGCAGCCTGGTCCTTGCAATACGTGGTACTGGGTCTGTGGCCTGAGGGCAGAGGATCCCTGCTGTAGGATATTTGTAAGTTTTAAATAACAAATTCAGCAAAATGTGCAAAGAAGTCTTTATGTATTTATGCTGCTTTACTTTTTACAGTTACTAAACTCTGGATGTTTCATCAGTGTCTTTTAAAGAATCCATTTTCAATATCTCAATAGCAGATGATCTGATATTTAAGTTTAGAAAAAGTTGGTTTAGTGGAAATATAACTGAGTTTTAGTTGACTTTGTCATTAGCTAGCATGTCCTTTAACAAGCCAGGCAGTCTGTAAAATAACATTGAACTAGATCATTGGTATATAACCTTCAGTGATAGTTCTAAAATATCCCTAAAGTTAAATGTGTTTATATGTGAGTTTATCCAAATATGATCACAGTAAAAGTGATAGATATATTTATTGTACCTAGATGAGGCATGTGCAGTTTTCTCTTTAACAACAAAACATTCTGAACTGTACTTTCTCTTTTGTGATTTTCTATAATGCTCTGAATATTTTATGAAAACAAGATAAAAGCAAATCCCCACTACAATGTTTTATTCTAGTGTATCTATTTATATTTACACAGTAATTGTGTTCTCTAAAACTTAAGCAATTTGTGCATAGTCTTGGCTTAAATATGAAACCATGTTGTATAATTACACAGATCTGTAGTCTCTGCCATGCCCCTCCAACATTGCCAGATGCTCATGAATGTACTGAGACCTTCTGAAACTGAGTCAAAATAAACCTTTCCTCCCTTAAGTTGTGAGTGTCAAGTATTGGGTCCCAGCAACAAGACAGAAATTGGTTCCAGGGAAGTGGGGTTATTCCTGTGACTATCTTTGACCATCTGCCTTGGAAGCTTTTGGAACTGGTTTGTGGGAGGAGTTTGGGAAAGCTTGGAGATACTAGCTAGAGGAAACTTCAAGACAGGCATATTTTCAGTTTGTCCTATGTATACTGCTTCAGCTCTACACCGAAAAGCAGGAGAGAATAGCAGAAGAAAAAGATACTAAAAATTGCCAGTTTTATCAGAACAAAAGGGCCTGCAAAGTTATGGCAGAAGAACATGGTTGGGTAAAAAATTAGCATTAAAAAGAAGTTAAGTACTGTACAATAGAACAGTAGGAAAGATACCACAAGGGCATCTCAGGAAGTGATTGACAAGACTCCACCTAGGGTCAAGGGTGCAAAGGTCAGAAGATTCCTCTGAGAAGAGTACCCTGGAGCAACCTGTAGGGCCAAAGAGGGAAATGTTTGCCAGCATTCAGGGACTTGGAGTTCAGCCATCCAGGTACTTGGAGACAGCTTGGTCCAAGGGGGACAGATTACTGCTCAAGCCAGACCTCATTGTCATCTAGTGCAGGTAATAAAGGCATGTAGAATGCAAGAGTTGTAGGGTTAGGGAAGGCTTTCAGCCAGATTTCAGAAGAAAGCCTTGGAGGCCAGGCAGTGTACTCCTGAGAGGGCCGTGGATGAAGTTGTGGAAGTGAAAATCAAAGTGCATTGGACACCCCAGGAATTTGGAAATAACCCAATTGTGGATCATCTGGTGAGGAAAGACATAGGTGGTTAGCAGAGTCACCCCAAAAGAGAAAAGCCAACATGTTTGTATCAGGCAGTGCTCTAAGGGTGGGTCTCTCCAAGGACTTTGGAGCTCACCTTCCTCCACAGCTTACCTTGAGAGCTAGACATAGTTACAGAATTTAATGGAGCTGCAGAGTTTTAATGTTTGCCCTGATGGGTTCCAGTCTTGCTTTGTTCTGATTTCTTTCTATTTCCTTATACCTCCCTATGGGAATGGCAGTGTTTTCCCTGTGCCATTGTGTAAGTGTTAACCTTGTTTTTGATTTTCACAGAGGCTCACAGCTAAGTGTTTGGCTTAGTCTCAGCAAAAACTTTAGATTTGGACTTTTCAGCAATGCTAGAACTGTTAAGACTGGCAGTTGTTAAGAGATTTTGCATAACAAGATGTACATGAGTCCTTTGGGAACCAGGATAGAATATTATGGTTTTGTTCTGGAATTCTCCCTAAAGGCTCATGTGTTTGAAATGTGGTTGGATCAAGGGAGTTTATTTTATCAGTGGAGTAATCTGTTGATTTCCTGTGTTTTTAAGAGGTGAAACCTGGTTACAAGGGACAGATAGATCACTATGGCATGATCTGGAAGGATATGTTTCCCTTGTGACCTTGCCCTTTTCCCACACTCTCCTTCCTGGCTGTGATAGGATAATCAGCTTTTCTCTGGCTAGGTCTCTTCCATGCCCATATACCATGTGAATGAAATGAACCTCTTGAAACTGAGAGCTGGAATAATCCTTTCTTTAAGTTGTGGGTGTTGAGTATTGTATCCCAGAAACAAAAAAGTAACAAAGACAGTCAGAAAAAAAAAGGTGGTTGAATTTTGGCTCATTATGATAGTACATAAGTATTTCATCGCTATTTTGCAGTAAAAATTTACATATTGTAGGCTAAACACATTTGTGTGGTACTTAATTCCACAAAAAACAATTTTGTGATATTTTTCACAGATTGCAGAGGAAAGAATGTAGGTCACTTACAGATTCTTTTTTTTTTGTTTTTTTGAGACAAGGTCTAGCCCAGGCTTGTCCTGAACTCACTGATTTAGCCCCCGCTGGCCTTAGACTCAGGACAATCTGCCTGCCTCAGCCTTCTGAGTGCTGGGATTATAGGCATGTGTCACCATGTCTAGCTTTATGTGGTGCTGGAGAATCGAACTCAGGGCCATGTGTTGCAAGGCTAGTGCTTTAACCTCTGTGCCATTCCTCTAGCTCTTATTTGCAGATCCTAAATCTTGTACTCTCAATGCCAAACCATCCATTCACTGACTTTGGTTTTTTTCACCAACTATTTTCTGTGCATATAATGTATCATTTAGAACTTTGAAGAATTAAATTGTTAAATTCCTTTAGACTTGACTGCTTTTCTTCCTAGAAGATCAGCTTTGGTAATTTTTTCTGTTAAGTTTTGTAAGAAGCTGATATATTTCTTTGGTTTTAGTTCCTTTGGCAAAGAGAATTAAAATCTAAATTAGCTTTCAATGGGTTGATAATGTTTTATTAAAAGCTTGTTAAAATTTGTGTTAAATAATTCCCATAAGTATTTTGAAATAACATTTGTCAAACCTTTAAATCAATAATTATGCTTTTTATACAGTCATAATTTTTCTATCTAATGTATAGAAAAGATTTAAATGGATTTGAGAAGATAGTTTATTAGTAAGCCATTGATTGTCCAAATCCATGTTTGGAAAACTGTAATCTTTATAATACTAAGACTGTTTTTTATTCACAGATATAGAATATGCCAACACATGTTTAAATATCCTGGAATTTTTCAGAAGCATTTTGTAGTTTTGAGTTTATAGAAAGTATGCATTTTAAAATATTTTTTGCGTATTTCATATATTTTATATTATTGTAATTGAAATAATTTTTTTCCTTTTGTTGGCATATAGACATAAAAATTTGTGAAATATTGATTTTGTTTCTGGTAATCTTACAAGTTTACTTCTCAATTCAAAGAATTTCTGCAGGTTTTCTTTTGAGTAAAAGTTATGACATCTACTTGTTTTGATTATTCCTTCATTTTCTAATCTGTATGCTTTTTCTTATTATTACTGACTAATACTAAAATTATTGCATAGAGCATTTAATTTTATGATTGCATAGGCATGTGCATGAGGTTTTTCTTAGTTGCTATTTATAGATTGTTGAGAAGTTTTATCATAAGTCGTGCAGAACACTGTATTATCAAATAGCTTGACTGTAGTTTAAGATATATATTACTTTTTCTTTACATGTGGAGAATTAGCATGTTAAATCACTGGAAAAATAACACGTGGTTGTGATGTTTTAATCGGTTTTGACTTAGCTTTCATTCAGAAAATTAACATTTTTGGGGGGAATCTTGTGTAAGTATTGATGGGAGTGTTTGATCTGTAGTTGTTTTTTCTTATATCCTTTTCTGGTTTTGTCAGTCAGATTATCTTTCCTTATGAAGTAAGTTGGAAAGTGCTCTTTTTCATGTTGTAAAAAAGACATAATATAAGAATGATATTAGTTCTTCTTTGAATATTTTGTAATAATTCACGAGAACAGTTGAACTGCATATTCCCTTCAGGGGAAACCTTTTAGTAACAAATTCAGTTTACTTAATACTGAGTGAATGATTCAGATTTACTGATCTTGGTATCTCTTTCAGTAAGTTTCGCAAGGAATAAACACATTTCATTTATATTGTCAAATTTATTAATGTTTTTTGTAATAGCCTCTTATTTTTTATTATTTAAGAGATTTGTATTGGTTTTCTAGTTTTCCCCCCTAATACTGGTAATTGGTGTCCTTCCTATTTTTTTATTAGTAAGGGTTTATAAATGTCGTGCATTAAAAAAAATGAATTAGCTTTTGACTTCGTTAATTTTGCCTGGCTACTTATGAGTTATTTGAAAGCGTGTGCTTTAAGTTTGATGCAGGGGGAAATTATTCTAGTTGTCTTTTATTAATTTCTAACTTAATTCCACTATTCAGAGAACATATTTCAAAAGATTCTAGGATTTTGACATTTTCTTGATGCTTGCTTTATGATACAGCATATGACAGTTTCAATGAATGTTTTCTATGTTTATGTGTGTTCAATACATGTGAAATATAACATGTTAATTGCATAATTTGCTTCTTCTCTATCCATGTATCTTTGTCACTTTATTTTTATGGGACAAAATACCCAATATCCATAACTTAAGGGAGGAAAAGTTTCTTTTAGCTTACATTTCAAAAATATGTCTTCATAGTCAGCTGGCATTGGCAACATGGCTGAAGGATCTAATGGAGAACAGCTGCTCACAGCATTGCAAGAGTAAGGATAGGGTGAGTTGGGAGAAGCCAGATCAAGAATATATCCTTCAAGGCTAACTTACACTGACCTGCCACACCTCATGTTGTGGTTAGGATCTTGAGTGTCCCCCCAAAGTCTCATGTATTTTAATGTTATGGATTGTGTATGGAACCATGTGATGTTGGTGGTTTGGGGTCTAGTCGGAAGGGGTGGATTACAGTTAAGTTAGGATTAATGGTGTGTAGTGGCCACACCTGGATGCAGGAGGGACTGGTTACTGGGCTGAGACCTGAAAGGATATATAAACTGCACCTGCCTTCCTTGGAGGACTGGGACTGGTCTCAACTAGTCTCAACTTGCCTTCCTGTCTGTGATGTGAGAAGCCGCCTCCACCTCTCTCTCTGCCATGTACTTGAATTGTTGCCGGCCGCTCCTGAATGGATTGTGATCTTTTGAAACTGTGAGCTAAAATAAACCTTTCCTTCCCTAAATTTGTGGGTGTCGGGTATTGAGTCACAGCAACAAAAAAGTAATTGAGACACCTCAGTAATCTGTCGTAATATATGTGAAATCCATGGGTAATCTACAACATCCAAATGCATGTGGTTTTTGGGGGACATTTCAGGTACAAACCATGATACCATAGTATTTTTTTTTTTTAGTGTGCTTAGTTTTTGTGGTAATAAGAAATATGTTATATTCTGTGCTTTTGATTGTAGATTTGTGATTTTTTTAGTTGCATTTTTTCTCTGAATATTTTTGTTGCTGTGTTACTAGTGTGCAGATTTAGAATTATAATCTATTACTTGTAGTTTGATTCCTTTGTCAATAAATATCCCTTTTATCTCTAATAATGCAACTGCCTGAAAGTCTATTTTCTCTGCTATTAGTATACTTAAAAAAGCTTTAGTTAGTATTTGCAGGATATATCTTTTTCCATCTTTCACTTTTATTCCACTGATGGCTTGTACTTCAGGTCTCTCTCATAGGCAGAATAGAATCATATTTTGCACTTTATTTACCCTGACAATTTTAATATTTTATTTAGTATGTTGGGCAGTTTATACTTAATGTTATTTTATTTAGATTTATAGCTGCTATCTTAATTTTTTACCGTTTTCTATTTTATTGCCTTACACGGTAGTAAATTGTTTTTTTTTTTTTGTGGCTCCATTTATTCCACTATTCCAGTTTTAATTCTGTAAACTCATTAGTCACATTTTTTTCTGTCGGTGTCTTTGTCTCTACACACACACACTCTTTATGGACTATATATTCAATTTCTATTGTTTTGGAAGTTTTTTTCACTTATTATAGTCCAGTAAAAATTGTAGCTGTAACTGCCTTTCCAATAGTGTTAGAACAATTTATTTACCATTATTACGAAACTCATCTTTAAAATCTGCATGCTTTAAAATCTACACTATTATTGTATTTTATGCTTTCAACTCAGGAAATATACATTTATAGTTATACAAATATCTACCCTTTTCATTTTTCTTGTCAGTTTTGGAAATATTCTGGCCATCTTCTTTTTTCACTCCAATTATATTTATATTTATCTTTACCAGATTTCATTTAATTCATTCTTTTCTGTTTATTTTTACTTTTTTATTTTTTCACTTAAGTTTGTATGTTTTCTACTGACTTCTCACTTATTGCCATGTCTTCAACTGTGTCTGTTGTACTGCTTAATCTATGAACTGAGTTTTAAATTTCATGTAGTTCTAGAATTTCTATTTGATTCCTTTAAAAATGACTTTAATTCTCTGGAAAAATAATTATTCTTTTGTCTCTTATACTTTTTCTGTGTATCTTGAATATATTAATCATCATTGTTTTTAGGTTCTTGGCTTTGATTCAGAATACTTGGATCATTTTTACATTTGCTTTTATTGTTTTTTTTATCTTTTCTTTTTGTCATGTAGTTCGATCTTTTGACATGTCTAGACTTTTTACAGACTGTCATATAATATGTATTTTTATTTAGCATTTCAGTACTTTTGTGCTAATCGTTTGAGTCTGTAGTAAGGTAATACACTGTGGAAAAGACCACAGTGGAATAAATGGATACAAAGCACCCCTTGATTTTAGAGGCATAGCCTGAGCATCCTAATGTTCATGGGCAGTATCAGAGGCTAGTGCTCATTTTCCTTTACCAGTTCTACGCTCCTCCAGAAGACAGGAGCTCAATCCTGCTGCCTGAGCCTCCCAAAGTCCTGGGATTACAAGCTTGGGCTATCAGGCCTGGCTTCTGTCTCTCTTTTTCTCTTTCTACTCTCTCTCCTTCTCCCTTTTCTCTTCTCCCTCTCCCTCTCCTTATCCCTCCCTTCCTGCTTCAGAGATTATAGTTCTCAAAATGTTATTTTTCAGGTTTGTTAATCTCCTGTCATCAGTCTGCTTATTTGGCAAAACAAGATCTTGATAATATAATGTCTCATTCATAAGTTCTTGGAGTAAAATTCTCTTTTAAAAGAAAATTTGACATGTACAGGTGCAGAGAATATTTTAAAATATACTTCTGTCTTTGTCAAGCTCCTTTTTATATAAGTTAAACATTTTAAATGTTAATATAAAATATACTTTTGAGTTTCAAGTGTAAAAGGCTCAAGAAAAATGGTTGAGATTTGTTTTGTGTGTTCCAATGAAAAGTTATGTATAAAAACAGGTAACCAGATAAATTTGAGCTGGAAGTGTATGCACAAAGTACTTTTTCTCATTTTAAAATCTTTTCAACAGATTAAACTTATAGAAAAATACATCTTATTATTGATGTCTATTATTTTAGTGGAAAATAGTGCTTATTCTACTGATAGCAAGGACATGATGTGAAGAATCCTACAAATTTACTGTGAAATAGAACGAACCCTTTCAGAATTTAGGACATTTGTATTACAAATATCATTCTCATCAGTGACCTTAACCTGAATTCTTTTAGTTTTGGAATGTGAAGATTCTAGATGTTTTTATGTACTTTGTGTTCATATTTACTAGAGTTTTTCCCCATCCAACCTGTGTGTGTGTGACTACTGAGAAGTTAAAGGTGAAAAATACAGTAAAAAACCCAGAAATTTGCTTTTTGATTTTGTTCTTGCCTTTTTTGCTTTTTAAGTTTTTTTTAGTTACAGTTTCATTGCAGATCTATGAGCTGATGGTGAATGAGCTAGTTTGAGTATAATGAACTCTTTTTGAACACAGTGTTGGCGACTTACTCATTTCTCTGTATGTGTTGTCAAAGAGATAAGGTAGTTCAGGTGTCGTAGATTTGCAAATTTTAGTCATAGTCCTTCCTTATTTCTAAATGAACAGAGATTTCTTTTGGTGAAAGGAAAGAGAATCTTTAGCAAACATTTCAAAACCTGCATTTCAGAAATGTAAAAGTCCTTTTAATGTACATTTTTATTTTTCAATTCTGTTATTTAGACAATTTGGTATTTTAAATATTTATCAATTTGTCATTTTTATTATTTAAAAATCAACCATTTTCAGGAAATAAGTGACTTGATATTAATGTATCATCAGGAAAGTTCAGCAACTGTGTGACTTTTTGTAGACATTGAAATTTTTTCAGGTTTGAATTTTATGGCATATTTTGCACACTTACGGTGTTTAGAGGAAGAAAATCTCATTATTCTGGCATAGTAGCTACATCATTTTAAGACTAAAATGGGAAAAGGCAACAAGCTGAAAGTAAAATTCGGATTGTGAGGAGCTGATTTGCCTCTGGAATGTTGGTTTGTGTTGGCAGAGAGCAGGATATATATGAAGCAAAGCTGGGGAGTGCTACTTTTCATTTTTTATTAGCTTCCATGTAATGTAAATTATTTAAAATGCTTTCATATTTTATTATCTTTATCCTTGAAAATGGCAGGATTGCTGATGACTGCAGTCCTCTTGCCTCAGCTTCCCTAAGTACTGAGATTACAGTCTCACATCTTGGGATATTTTGACTTTGATTTTATATTACTTGCATTTAAAATAATTCATTCCTCTAGGACTCACTAATTTAAGTTTTTATCATGCAGTTACTATCTTGTGTAGGACTATACTTTGCTGATAACCTGAGGAAAAAGGTTTGAGAATTTTGTTTCCTACTTGATTAATCCCTGTCTCTTCTCTTGGTGCAACAAAATGTTTGCTAATAAGTGGCTTTTTTTCTTTACATTACATTTTACAAAGTCAGTGTTATTCATGGAGAACAATGGTAGTTAAAATCTTACCAAGTTGCTCAGGCTGTACTTGAACTTTCACTTCTACCTCAGCCTCCTGAGTAGCTGGAATCATGGGTGGTATGCCATTTATACTTACTTTTATTGGCAAAATTTTGCTGAAGATTGGCAATTTTTATGTCAGTGAAAGGGACATATAAAAAACTTTCAAGTTTTTAAAAAATCTTTTTCAATATTCTTTTTGTTTCTATTGATTTTACTCATGTGCTACATCTAGTATTTACCTAACTTGCCAACTCTTTAGTTACAAGTGACTAACTTCATCATTGTTACTTCCATGATGGTTTTTTTTTTTTTTGCCTTTTATCATACAGTACTGTTTGTGAGGTTCATTTGATGTTGTAAATAGTACTATGTAATTGAATATTATCTCTCTTTCTCGCTCTTTCATTTTGAAACAGAGTCTCTGAGTAAGTGTAAATATATCTATTGAAATAGTTGATCATATGGATGATGATATTCAGTATCAGAAGAACTTTTTAGAGGCAAATTTATCTGATATAACTTAGGAAACTAGTTGCAACAAAAAGGAGGAAAATGTGCTCTTGGAAGTGATACCAGCAACATGCTTCAGATTAAATGCTCTGAAAGAGTGAGGAACAGTATACTGCAAGCTGAGCCAGCTTACAAGGGAGCATGACAGGCTGCCAGGGCACAGGGACTGTGCTGAAGTTTGATGTGAGCAAAATAAGGCAACCACCATTCTGACTTTTTCTTTTGAGACAGGGTCTCACTCTTTTTCTTTTTTAAATAGTACTGGAGATTGAACCCAGAGTCTTTACTCTGAGCTACATCCTGGACACTTTTTAATATTTGTTTTGAGATAGAGTCTCACTAAGTTACTAACGTGCCCAGCCTGAGCTCAAACTTGAGATTCTCCCACCTCAGCCTTCGGAGTGTTGGAATTATTTCTGTCCAGATTGAATAACATACCTCAATACTTGGATAATTTTGTATAGATTATTAAAAAGCCTCCCAGAATGCTGGGATTATGGATATGTACCTCCTTACTTGGATAATTTTTTATCAATTACTAAGATCATTTTGCTTGATTTCAGTTTGCACAGTCATATTTATGGTCTTGCATCACTGCTAAGTGAAAACTGTTTAAATTTGTCTCAGTTAAATATTTAATATGGTAGGTAATGATTATATATAAATATACATATACAAATATATGTATATTTTGTATCTTTGTTTTTAAAAGTCTTGTCTAGATTGAATAACATAATCATCAAGTTTAAAACCTAAGAAAAAGTTTGCATTCTTTTTTTATAATTTTCATTTTTAATGACATCGCTCATAGTTACCACCTTTTCTTAATTTCCACCATCATTTGGGACTCGTCTGTTGTCCTTTGTGTCATATGAGTGTATAGGGATAGGTTAGGGGAATTGCCAGAGGTGAGAGGATTGTGGTATATTCTGATTTTGACCATCATTGTATGAATCTATACGTGTTAAAAATCATAACTTTCATTTGCTATGGAATTAACATTTGAACATTTCTTTGCTGTACTTTCAAGATAGAGCTTACAGGTGTATCAAGACTAACTGAGTACTGTGATGAAGGCCTTGGTTGGGGTGCTGAGGAAGACAGGAGGCATATTTCTGCCCTGTAGGAATTTGTAGAAGGTAGGAATGGTCAACACAAGTCACAGCAGTAAGTTAAATTATAATTGTCACTTGAGGAAAATTAAAAATGGCTAGTTTATTCTAGGAATATGCAAGGGGACAATTTTCATTGCAAAGTTAGCGTTTGATCTGAGACCTGGAAACTTGACGTTTGACAATCATAAATAGAAAGGATGTTGTAATAAGAAGCAAAAGCATAGCATTGTTCACATATTTGCAAGTTTTCCTATTTATAGCTTGTAAAAGCTTTGGATTCATGAATGCCCACATTCTATCTTATTCTATTTTGTGTTCAAAACATGTAAAGCATTTATTTAAATATTAACCTGACAGATCTTATAATTACAGATGCTTCTTAAGATAGAGTTTCATTCCAATGAACCTTTTGTCAGTTAAAAGTATTACAAGTCAAAACTGCGTTTAGTATTTTCAGCCTGTCATGCATAATAGCTTAGCATAGCTCCTTTAAAAATGTTCAGAACATACATTTTGGTAAAATCATTTAACATGAAGACTTTTTTAAAATAATGTTTTCAGTATCTCATATAATTTATTGACTGTTGTAATGAAAGTGAAAAACAGAATAGTTTATGGGTGTGCTTGGTACCATCAGAGAACGCAAGAAATGTGGAAATGTACTCGGTTGGGAACTGTTTGCATTTTACTCTTAAGTATTTTGGAATGAATTTAGGTCATATTCTGGTTTTAGTGGCTGTGAGGACAGAGCCACACCAGTATAATTTGTAAACAGAAACTTAGGATTCACAGTTTCTCAGGTACCAACCAAGTCAAAGTGCCAGCAGATTCAGTGTTTGTCGACGGGTTGTGCCTCATGTTTGTTGCCCTCTGTGTGTTCTTATATGGCAAATGAAACAAATGAGTTTCACGAGCGTCTTCTAGAAGAACACAAAAGAGCCCTCTATGGGACAGAGGGAATGGCACAGCAGTTAAAGTACTTGCTTTGCAAGCACAGGCTTTGAGTTCAAATCTCAGCACCACATAAACTGGGCATGGTGGTGCATGCCTATAATCCCAGCACTCAGGAGGCTGAGGCAGGAAGATTCCCATGAGTCCAAGGCCAGCCTGGGCCGCATTTGAGTTCAGGAGCAGCCTGGGCTACAGAGCAAGAACCTGTCTCCAAGAAAAAGAAAAAAAAAAAAAAAAAGCCCTCATTGCTTCACAGAGGCCCTACTGACTGCTTTTGCGTTGGGGCTTATATATCAGCATATGAATTTGAGGAAAATGGTTAGACCGTAGCGTACATGAAATATATAATTCGAAAGCATGTTTTTCTGAAAATTTTCCTATTTACAGTGGAGTAATTTTTGGAATATAAAGCCTCATAAAGTATCTGTAATTCTTCACATAAGTGTCTTCCTCCCATTTTTCATACTTACATTGAATGAATTAACTCTGTCTAAAAACAACAATAATTTTTTTGGTAGGTTTTCTGTGAAGACCCTGATTGATCATTCTTGCTTTGAGACAATTGATGATTCTTCTCCTGAATTTAACAACTTTGCAGCTATTTTGGAACAGATTCTAAGTCACCGGCTAAAAGGTAACAGCATTAATGTATTATCATTCTCCTCAAGCCTTTCTTTACAACGAGCTTGAAATCTTTGAAAGTACACGGCCTTGTATGATATAGATAGCAGCCATGTGCCATCTTGAGAAACAAGACACTGATTCACAATGCCTAATATTTGGCCTGTGTGCCTAGAAAAGAATCTATTCTCAGATTTATTATTATTTTTAAGATATATTAAAAATACTATTTTTGTATTCACATACAAGAAGAGCCACTTTCCATGAATAGTTATAATAGCATGAAATGGTATCCCATCTCTAAGCTTACTATTTTAATTAGTTTACATGAAAACATTTCAGGCATTAATAATTGTTTGTTTAGAATGTATGTTCTTAAATTAAGAATATTTGAAATATTTTTAGCAGTAAGTTAATTAGAAAAGAATGTCTTGAAGAGATGCTTGGCTTTGATTTTCTTAAATCAGTAAGTATATTTACCTCATAAATAACAAATCTCTCAAAATTTAAAGGGGAATGTGAGAGCTATATTCTTTCTCAATTTTAGTTTTTAAATTAAAAGTATCTCTCTAAAATGTAGTTGATAAAGATCAAGAATATATGGTTTAAAAAGTTACAGTAAATAAGTCTATCACATTAGTTCTATTATTCAATCTTCACCAGAAAATTTGATCAATTGATGTTTTCACTGATGTATTTATAATTTCAATGATACAATTTTAAATTTATAATGGTATTCTGCTCTGGTATGTCATGACTGCCTACACACTGGATACAGGGGGGTGGACTCTACACACTGGATATGAGAGTGTGGATTCTGCCTACACACCAGATACAAGGGCATGGACTCTACCTACACACTGGACTGCCATATGTTGAGCTGTACATCACCAGAGTATACATTTGGAATCTTTGGAATTACTTCTATATGATCAAATTTATTAATGTTCCCTCTGAGAAATGCTATAATGAAAATATACTTTCTAGTTGATTTATTTAAGTTTTCTACTAATGTGACTAGTAGTAATAAAGCTAATGAAGTAAAATTTGCATGCATTTTTAAAGTTAGGTAACATCAGTATATCAAAACATGCTTTTAAAAAGTTCCTCTAAATCGAATCTTGTGGTGTAGTTGTTGGTACAAATATGAATCATGAAATGATATATATCTTTGGAGATGTATTTTAAACACAAATGTCTGAAATTGTTATATTCTATATTTAATTATTCTCATACCTAACAATTATTTGGCTTTTGGATAGGTTACATAGCTCTTTTGATACTATACTCTGTTCACTTACAATTTAGTTGAAGTTTTTCCAAAATTTTTTATTATAGAAGTGTAAGTCTAAAATGTGTGTATAACTTAATTAGAGTGTAAGATTTCTTTTCTCCCACTGCTTCTTGAGTTTTTTAAAAAAAGGCATTTGCTTTAAACACTAAATTTTTTCAGAGAAAGATAAAAATCTCTCTCTGACCCAGGTAAAGTAAAGCACACTCCCAATTATCTATCCATGATTCCCTTAAAAGCATTATTGAAGAAAAATAGGCCTTTAAAACCATAAACATTACTGTTATTTGAAGTAATCCCTCAATAAGATAATTCTCCTTTTATATTGTTCCTACTTTCATATAAGTGATATGTTTTATTGAAGCACTGCTACCCTGCAACTCTGTAGCAACACTTCAGATAGTGTCAGAAACCACAGATTAAGAAGCATTAGTTACATTTTTGGTCTGTCTTCTACTGAATGAATCAATGGAACGGTATTTCTAACTGGTGGACATAAAGACTTGCTTTAATACTCCTGATTTATGAGAACATAGTTAAGCATAATCAGTCACGTTTTTGATTAATTCAGATTGTTAGAAAATTATGTACTTAACCAACCTGGCTTATTATGCTTGGTCTTTTTCAATTACATTTTTCAAATGTGAAAAAAGATAGACTGCTCTATAACCTGTTCTTTCAGGGTTTTTTGTTTTTGTTTGTTTGTTTGCTTGTTTTTTTGCTCTTTCCCAGGCTAGATATCTCTCTTTCACTCTGGAACCACCACCATCTTAGTTATTCCTCTGGTTTATTACTGATCTTCCTTAAAATGTGGTCCTCAGGACTGTTTAAAATGCATCAGATAGTTTAAACTCTGTTATTCAGAATTAAAGATTACATACATTTATTTTGATTTCTACATCATATGCATCATATGTTTAGTTCACATTGATGTTGAGGCCAAAGAAAATCCTAAGGCTTTACTTCTTGTGTGGTTTGGTTCTCTAAATTAGCGTGCCTTAGTTGAAGTTGATAGGAACAAGTGCAGTATTACATTATTATATCTACTTCAAAGATGGATGTTGTAGCTATGAAAAATACAGGTATAATCATACATCACTTAAGGTCAAGGGTATGCTTTAGTAAATGTATTGTTGAGCCATTCTGTAAGGCAAACATTACATAATATACTTATACAAACTAAGATGGTTACATCATCACTAGGCAATATAATCTGGGACTGCTGTAGTCTGTAGTCTGTTGTTGACCAAAATCTCACTGTGTTGCACATGACCATAATGTGGCACATGACCATAATGTGGCACATGACAGTAAATGGAAAAAAAATCTCATGTTTATGTATTGCAAGATTAAATATTGGTAAAATGTTCATACCCACCTACAGATTCACTGCGATATCTATCAAAATGATGACAGTTTTCACAGAAATATACAAATCGTCAAATTCATATAGAACCACAGGGGTCCTAAATAACCAAAGTAATCTTGGGCAAAAAAGATAAAACTGGAAAGTCCTTTGAATTAAAGTACAAAGCTATACTAATCAAAACGGAGTGATGCTGGGATAAACAAAGATAAAGAAAAGAGAAATGAAACCAAGAAAAAAAAAGCTTTTATGATTCATTGAATTTTGATAAAGACAGTAACGTATGATAAAGGATATCCTCTTCCGTGAATAACATACAATTAGATATTCACATTCAAAAGAATGAAATTAAATCTTTACCTCATATCATATCCAAAATTAAACTCAAAATGGAGTAAATATTTAATTAGAAGACCTGAACTATAAAAGAAAATATTATAAAACATAAGAAAAAGTTGTATGACATTAACATGGGCAGTGATTTCTGGGATAGGAATTCAAAGTGCAAGGAGCAGTAGCAGAAATAGACACAGAAGATTTTGCATCACACCCAGAAGCTTTTGTATAACCAAGGAGACAATCAACAAGATTAAAAATATGGAGTGGGAGAAAATACTTGGGAAACATGTATCTGAAATGGAGATGACACCCACGGTACATAAGGAAAGAAAAAATAAGAAAACTACCTTAAAAATAAGAAAAATACATTTAAAAATGGAGAAAGTACCTAAACAGACATTTCCCAAAAACATACTAATGATCGGTTCAGTTACAAAAAAAAGTGCTTAACCCTACAGTTCACCAAGGAAATTCAAATAACCTCAATGGTATAGCACCTTATTCTAGTCAGAATGACTGTTATCAGAAAGACAAAAAGTTACAAGTGTTGGCAAGTATGTGTACGAAAAGAAATCCATTTAACTCCATGGTGGGAATATAAATTAAGGAGAGTTATTATGGAAAATAGTATAGAGGTTCTTCAAATGAAAAGAGAACTTCTATATGATTCAGCAGCCCCACTGCTGGGTATATATCCAAAGAAAATAAAATCAGTATTTTCAAGAGTGATCTATGGTTCTTTGAGTCACAGTATTATCCACACAATCTGAAAGATACAGAATAAGCATAAGTATGTATCTACAGATGATTGGGTAAAGAAACTGGTGTATATACACAATGGAATTCTACTCAACTTTAAAAAAAGATGGAAATATTGTCGTTTGCAATAACTTGGATGAACCTGAGGGACATCAATCAATGTAAATGATCAGACAAATACTGCATGTTCTGATTTATATTTGGAATATAAGAATTGAACTCATAAAAGAGTAGTATGGTAGCTACCAGATGCTAAAGAGGTAGTGGTCATGGGGGATATACTGCTCAAAGGATACTATTTTCAGTTAGATAAGAGTAAGTTCCAAAGACCCACTTTACATTATGAGGACTGTAGTTAGTAACAATATATTGATGTTTGATTTTTGTGAGGAGTGGTTCTAGGAATTAAACCTAGTGTTCTACCACTGAGCTATATCTCTATCCTGTTTATATTTTTCTTCAGAATGGCATCTAAGTTGTTCTTGTCAGACACAAATTTGTGATCCTTTTGCCTCAGCCTCCTTCAGTACAAGGATGGATATTTCTAAGAGTATAGTACATGTTCTCACCACACACACACAAAAGAGAAAAGATAGCGGCACTGGGAAGTAGGTGTTTGGAAAGTGTTCACATCTTACACAATGGAGCTGCTGTGAATGGATTAATGCCCATATGAAATGACTTGATAAGAGTTTGCCCTGTTTTGTCCTTTCTCCTTTATTCTGCATTCCTCTTCTCTGAAGGTTATAACGTTTTAGGTGTACTTTGAATGCACAGACTGGCACTCTTGCCAGATAACAAATCTGATGTTTTCATCTTGAAATACCCAGTGTCCAGAAATGTGAGGAATAAATTTGTTTTTTAAATACTGTCCACTTTTGGGTATTTTATTATAGGAACACAAAACAGGCTAAGGATGGTGGCAGAATGGGAGCCCCAGAACAGCTATCCCTAGAGAAATTAGAGTACAACTGGAAACTAGAACATGATCTAAGGAGGAAAGCTGAGAGGGGCTAGAGGAAGTGCCACATTAAGTGCAAAGTGCCTGAGTTTGACTCCCCAGTACCACATAAGCTGGGCGTAGTGGCACACACCTGTAATCCCAGCACTTGGGAAGCTGAGGCAAGAGGATTGCCTGGAGTGCAAGGCCAGGACCAGCCTGGGGTACAGAGTGAGACCCTGTCTCAAAAAAATAAATAAAATATGAGAGATCATAGGCTGGAGAAGCCTCAAGTGGGTCCCTCATGCACCCAGCGGTGTGAGCCTGTGACAGCCGGCCAGGTGGCAGAGGGTTCTTGTCCTCTTGCCAGGAGCATAGAGTGGTCCGCTGTGAGAGATCAACAGACCACACAACTGAGGACAGAGCTGAGCAGACTGCAATGAGCCCAGCTCAGGTAACAATGGATCACAAAGAGTCGAGTAGGTGGTGAAAGGGACAGAGCCTAGAGCTACAGCAACAGGGAGGAAGTTGCACAAAGCCATACACTCCCAATTTCACCTGCCTGGAGCTGCAGCCAAGGCCTAAATCATGAGCTGTGTGAAAGTGAGAGAGCAGTGCAGAAGGGAGCCAGCTTGAAAACATGCTTCCATCTGTGTCCCACCTGGAGCCGCAAGCTAAGCTCAAATTGTGAGCTGCATGAAAGGAGTGAACTTGTAGACATGCTGCCTGGAGCAGGGAACTGGCTGAGTTGGAGCTGGAGCTGCATGAAGGAAAGGGAGGCTGCAGATGCACTTCTGACTGTGCCTGGCCGGATTAAACCAGGCAGCACTGACTGAAATTGACTCTACCCAAAATCATAGAGGGTAACTGATTTTTTTTTTTTTTTACATTTGGTTAAGTTGTTTGAAGTTTCATGTAGTTTTATGTTCTATAGTTTTATGTGGTTATTTTATCAATTTGTACTTTGGCCTGTTTTCTGTATGTCAGTTTGGTTTTATTTTTAGCTTGTATTATTTTTGTGTTTTTTCTTCTCTTTATTTCTTTTCTCTTCTTTCTCTATGTTACAGACCTTTTATATCTTCATACAACTGAATAGGTTCCCTGATTTTGACTCTACCTTTGTACTAAATTTTTTCTCTTCTTTTCTTTTCTCTTATTTTCTTCCTTCCCCTTCTTTTCTGCTACTTTTCCACTGTCCTAAGTCTCATTATTACTACTCACAGGGTCTTTCAGTAATAGTCATCTCCTGGATGGGGTAGGAGTGTACCCAGGCTTTACTCTGTCATACAGACATCTAATTTTTATTTTATACTTAAAAGTAACTCCTAATCTTAATCTGTTTTCTCCATACTCTAGCTTCTCTATTGTTTAAATTGATAAGTATTAATAATTTTAACCATATAGGTAGATTAATAGAGATACAGTATCTTTAGGCTACTTTGCTAGAAACAAACTAATAACATAGTTTTGTGTATATATTAATGCCAATAAAATACTGGTGCCATGAATAAATTGCTTCTGTAGGTCATCAAACAATGTATATAGAAATCACCATGGGTAGTTTAGATCATAGTTTAATAGGCTAAGTAGGGATTGGGTCTGTATATGTTAATACTCAGTTAGCATAAATATATATATATATATATATATATATATATATGGCTAGTAGGTAACAAAAACAGATAAAATTATGTCATATTCTTAAAAATGGTATAGTTGGTAGACCTAAAGCAATATAGAACATTACTATTTCAGTGTCTGTTTTATACTACCAACATTAATAGTATATTCCAATAAGTCAGTTCTAGGTTGAATTAGATGTATAGTGAATGTACATAGCATTTGTTACTGTAGTGAGGACAGTAGTTACAATGTTTAACTACTACTGTGCTGATTAGTTGTTGATATTAGATAGTGTTGCAAGTGTGGATGCTAATATTGTTAACATTTTTCATATTCAAGTTACGTTAACAAATACTCTGCTTATGGACCAAATATAGTTACGTACTCTGTGTCCCCTTCACCAAAAGTCAGGTCTCAACAGAAGGTTGGACATTGAGAACCACTTCGAAGTTAATAGTGAAATAAAGCTAAAGTAGTCATAAATTCTAAAACCTGAACATAACACTGAAAGTTACACTTAGAAATAGTCTAATACAAGAATACCTGGATAAGAAACAGGCCATCAGCAATACTTGAGCTTCAATTTACTGCAACAGAACCATGATGAAATGGGATAGTAAAGAACTGACACTCCAGAAACCTATACTAAGGATTTTGAAATAGCAGAACCAGAAGATGGCAAAGGCAATAAAAATGATAATTTCTGAGCCTAGAAACTCTGACAGGAAATGAGACTTTTTCAGGGACATGTTCAGACTATCAACAGCCACTGACAAGAAGTTACAGAAATATAAAGGAGAAAAAATACACAATGAAGGTAAGTCAAGAAATTAGGGAAGAGTTTAGCAGAGATATGAAAATAGTGAAGGCTGACCTTCAGGATATGAAAAGCACACAGGACAAAATAAGAAACCAGCTTGAAAATTTTGAGAATATAGATTGTCATAGCTGGAAAATAAAGTGGGAAAGCTTGACAGTAAAGAATGTAAAACAAAAAAGAGAATGGCTAGAACAGCTGACGCATGACTCAAAGAGAACCTCAGAATTATTGGAGTGCAAGAGAAAACAGGACAAAACAGAAGGCTTAGAAGTCATCTTCAATGAAATTAATGGGAAAAATTCCTTAAATCTAAGGAAAGAAATGAACACTGAACTACTGGAAGAATATAGAACTCAAAAAATACTTTGATCAGAAGAGAACCTCACAGCAACACATCATAATTAAAATACTAGAGACCCAACACAAAGATAATATTAAAAGCTGTAAGAGAAAATTAGTGGGTGATTTACATAAGCCCATGAGGATAACTGCAGGTTTATCAACCCATACCCTAAAGGCCCGGAGATCATAGAGCAGTATCACCCAAGCGCTAAGGGAACATAAATACCAACTCAGACTGCTATATCCAGTAAAATTGTCTTTTAAATTAGAGGGAGAAATAAAAACTTTCCATGATAAAGCCTAAAGGCATTTGCAGCCACTAAACCATTATTACAGGAAATAGTTTAATAATCTTAAACAGAGAGAGGGAGACTAATGGCACCAAAGATCCCAGAGAAATGGAAACAACAAATAGGAGAATGAGCTGATAAGAGAGTAAGTCAAGTAAATAGCACTGAAAAATTGTAATGATGGCAGGATGTACTATATATACCTTGATACTAACAATGTGAATGGCCTTAACTCACCCATCAAAAGACACAAGCTGGCTGACTGGATCAAAAAAACCCAAGATTTGCTGCTTACAAGAGATACATTTTACCCATAAGAAAAAACATAGACTGAAAAATAAAAGAATGAAATTCAATACATCATGCAACAGGAATGAGGAAGCAAGCAAGGGTAACTATATTATTCTCTGACACATCCGACTTCAAAACAAAAACCGATCAGGAGTGACAAAGACGGTCATTATATACTGATTAAGGGAACAAAAAAACAGGAACCATTCACAATTATTGATAACATGCTCCTGGCTGTGGAGCACCCAATTGTGTAAAATAAAAATGATTAGATATGAAAAAACATGTAGGTCCCAATAGAGTTACAGTAAGAGACTATCGCAGATAGACAGATCAACTAAGCAGAAAATCCATAAAAAAACTACAGTTAAATGACACTACAAAAACTTGGACTTAACAGACATCTGCAGAGTATTCCACCCAACATGAACAGACTATACTGTCTTCTCAATAGCACATGGAACATTTTCTAAAATAGACCATATTATAAGCCATAAGTCATTCTTAAGTTAGTACCAAAGAAAATAATTTCTTGTATACTTTCAGATCATAATGGAATAAAACTCGAAATCAGCAAAAGAAATAGCAGAAAAGTCACAAATACATGGAGACTAAATAACTTACTACTGACCAAGCAGTGGATCTCAGAAGAAATCAGAGAAATCAAAAACTTAATAGAGTTAAAAGTAAAGGAAGTACTTCAAATCAGAATCTTTGTACACAGTGAAAGCAGTCTTGAGAGGGAAATGCGTAGCCATAAATGCACACATCAAAAGAACAGTGCAATCACAATCACATTAATGATACACCTCAAGGTACTAGAGAAACAAGAATAATCTAAGCCAAAAAGTAGAAGAAAAGAAATTATAAATATCAGCTCTGAAGGTAGTGAAATTGAAATTAAAAAACAATAAAAAAGATCAGTGAATCAAAGAGCTGGTTCTTTGAAAGAATAAACAAGATTGACAGGCCTGCAGCTAAACTCACCAAAAGATGGAAAGAAAAAAACACACATTAGTGCAACTAGAAATGAAAAGGGTGTAATTACCATTGACACTGCAGAAACTCAGAATATTATAAGGAACTATTTTGAGTACTTACATTCCAATAATTTAGAGAGTTGGAAAGAAATAGATGACTTCCTAGACACATACAAAGTACCAGAATTGAATGAAGAAGACAAAAACCTTGAATAGCCTCATAATATACACAGAAATTGAAGCAGTAATAGAGTCCCTACTCACAATGAAAAGGTCAGGACCAGATAGATTCACAGCACAATTTTTCTGTACTTCAGGGAAGAGCTGATTTCAATGCTTCTCAAATTGTTTCATGAAGTTGAGAGAAAAAGAGTACTACCAAATTCATTTCTGGATGATAGCATCACACTAGTTTCAAAACCAGACAAAGACTGCAAAAAAGGAAAATTATAGAACAATTTCTTTAATCAATATAGATGCAAATATTATCAATAAGATTCTGGCAAACAGAATCCAGAAAGTAATCAGAACAATCATATGCTTGGAATGTAAATCATTCCTGGAATGCAAGGCTGGTTCAGCATTTGTAAATCAGTGTAGTATACCACATGAACAAAAGCAAGAAAAAAACACAATCATCTGTCTCAATTGATGCAGAAAAGGCCTCTGATAAAATCCAACATCCATTCATGGTAAAAAACCCTGAGGAAAATAGGTACAAAAGGTCTTTACCTCAAACTTAGAGAAACCATATATGCCAGTCCCACTGCAAATATCATAGTAAATGGAGAAATTGAAAGCAGTCCCCCTTAAATTGGGAACACAACAAGCCTGTCCACTTTCACCATTCCTATTCAACATAGTCCTCGAAACTCTCACCATAGCAAACAAGCAAAAAAGTGAAATAAAGTGAATAAGCCTCAGAAAAGAGGAAGTCAAACTACCCTTATTTGCAGATGATATGATTATCTATGTGAAAGACCCTGAAAACTCCACTACGAAACTCTTGGAAATAATAAATTCAAACAAATTGCAGGCTATAAAATCAATACTAAAAATCAATAGCATTCCTTTACACTGATAACCAACGTACTGAGAAGGAGCTCAGAAAAATAATTCCATTCTCAATAGCCCAGCAAAAAATTAAATACATATGACTAAATCTAACCAAAGAAGTGAAGGGCCTATATAAAGAAAACTGTAATCATATGCTTAAAAAAGAAGTTGAATACAACAGAAAATAGAAAGACATACTCTGTTCTTGGATAGACAGAATTAATATAGTCAAAATGAATATACTGCCCAAACTGGAACACAGACAATGCAATTTCTATCAAAATACCAAAAACTTTTTTCACAGATCTTGAAAATAATATTCCTTAAATTCATATGGAACCAAAGGCGACCTAGGGTAGCCAAAGCAGTCCTGATTAAGAAGACTAAGGCAGGAGGTATTAAAATTTCCAGACATCAAGTCATACTACACAGCAATCATAAAAACTATATGGTTGGCACAAAAACAGACAGGTAGACCAGTGGAACAGAAATGAGGATGCAGAGACAAACTTAAATACACTCAGCTACTTGATCTTTGATAAAGGAGCGAAAAGCATACACTGGAAAATGAATAGCTTCAACAAGTGGTGCTGGGGAAATTGGACATCTGCGGGCAGAAGAATGAATCTGGACACACACCTATCACCATGCGCCAGATTCAAATCAGTGTGGATCAGAGATATTAAAACAGAAATACTGAACCTACTGGAAGACATATTTGACAAAAATCTAAAAGATATAGGTGTAGGCAAGAACTTTCCTAACTCACGAGAAGCAAAAGAAATAGCCCCTTGATTTAACAAATGGGATTATCTCAAATTTAAAAGTTTCTGCACAGCAAATGAAATTACCAACAGTGTAAAGAGAGAACCAACCGAATGGGAAAACATATCCACCACCTATACCTAAGATAGGCTCCTAACTAGAACATACAAGAGACTGAAGAATACTGAGTACCTCAGGATGAAAGATCCATTTGAAAAATGGGCTAAGAAAATGAATAGGCAGTTCTCAGATGAAGAAGTTCAAATGGCCAATAAATACATAAAAAATGTTCTTTAGCCATGGGAGAAATGAAAATCAAAGCATCACTAAGATTACATCTAGTCCTAGAGAGATGACATATGTCAAGAATTCAAACAGCAAGCAGTGCTGGCAACCCTGTGGGGAAAAAAGCTACCCTCTTACATTGCTGGTGGGAATGTAAATTGGTACAACCACTATGCAAAGCAGTATGGAAGTTTCTTAAAAGATTGGAAATAAATATCCCATTCAATCCAGCAATACTTCTTCTAGGAATTTTCCCAGAAGAGATAAAAACATCATGTAACAGACATGAATACTTATGTTCATAGCAGCACAACTAACAATAGGTAAGATGTGGAAGTCACCAAAATACCTATCAACAGATGAATTGATACAAAAATTGTGGTATTTGTACATGATGGAATACTACTCATCTATAAAGGGATGGGTTTGAGGCTTTTGTAGGTAAATGGATGCAGCTTGAGACCATCATACTCAATGAAGTGCATCAAAGGCAGAAGATTAGATATTGAATGGTTTCTTTAATATGAGAAACCCAGATCATAATCATTTCACAGAAGTAATCGAGGGGAGTGATGGGAACTGGAGGGGAGGAGGAGGGAGTGGGGGATCAAAAAGGGAGAGAGGAAGGATTTATAATTTTGTCATGAAGTGTATATGCATAAAATACTCAAGATCAATATAAACATGTATTGCATGTATGCATATCAATAAAATGAGAAAAAATTTAAAAGGCTATAACTGTGATGATGGTAATTGCCTCAATTTAGCGATTAAACTATATATATATATATATATATATATATATATATGTATGTATGTATATTATATCAGCTTAAAAATATTTTAAGGAACACTTTAAAAACGAAATAATAGAGTTTAAGCCAGGGATGGTGATACATGTGTGTAATCTCAACACTCATGGAGGCCAACACAAGAGGATCACAAGTTTAAGCCCAGCTTGGGTCAGTTTACTAATATCTTGTCTAAAAATTAAAAAAGATTTTGAAAATGAGTTTGGATTGTAGCTCAATTCAAAAACTCTGGGTTCAATTACTTGGATTGTGGAAAAAAAGACAAACTAGCTAGTGGTGGCAGAAAATACAGTGTACATTGGTAAAGCTCTGAAATCTTAGCAGTTGGTTTGTCATCTTAGTTACTTATTTGTTGCTGGGAGAAAATACCCTACATTCATAATTTAAGAGAGTGCAAGATTTATTTAGCTCACAGTTTCAGGAGTTCTCACAGAGTTCACTTATGGGCCACCAGCGACAGTGAAAGCACATTGGCAAAGGCAGAAGAGCTGCTCACCTCCTTGCAGACAAAAGCCAAGTGAAAGTAGGAGTGAGGTGAGCTAGACTAAGGCCTTCACAGGAAGAAGCTGTAATATTGTTTCTTCCTTCTTTTACTTAGTTCAGAGCTGCCAGTTTTGCCCTCACATCCAGGGTGCCCCTCCCTCACCTTCTGGTCCACAAGTCAACAACAAACACCTGAAACCTTTGCCCTAGGCACCTCAGGCTCAGCAAGTTAACATAATCTTTCCAAGTAAGATCCCAACCATCTGCTTCTTCCAGCCAGACCCTACCTCCCAATAACACACATTTACTCACTGCATCGAATATGTGAGGTTTTTTGGGAACATTCCAAATCCAAACACATAGCAGTTGTCTGGGAACAGGAAAAAGCTGAGGATGAGAGTTGTGCACCTATTCCAGCCTGAGTGTTGTTGTTACAAGGATGCTTATAAGGAAGACCATATTGAGGAAAAGGGAAAACACTGAAGTTGATTTGAGGCATGGAGGAAAACAAGATAGAAGAAAAAGGAAGAAAAGGAGAGAATGAAGTAGCAAAATGAAGAAAAGTTAGGTATGAGAGAGAATAATTTCCCAAAACGTAGTTGGTTTTAAATAGTGATAGTTACAAAAAGCATCATGTTTTTGTATTTCTTGTGATATATTATTTGTCAAGCCAAATTTTTGATTAATCATCAAAACTGTAATGTAGTGAGTCAATTAGGGATGCATATATTTAAATACTTTTTTCAGTACCAATTGTATCAGGTAATGCTGGGTGGAGCATACATTAGTGAATAAAGCTATTGATACCTTCACAGCTTCTATAGAATGCTATCAGATGTGAAAACTTTGTAATTTAGGAGAAGTTCTCCTTTTGGGAAGAGGAAGTTAATATACTTTTTTTCTAATTCTCCCACCAAATACTATTAAAACCCTCGTCATGGTAATACAAACACAAGAATACTCTAAAAGGTAGGAGAAAAACTATTTTTAAGTCCTTGGAATGACACAGGTTTGGTTTACCTGATTTTGGGTTTGCTTCGCACATTCCAAAAGACGTATTAGATAAGCCAGGAAAATAAGTCAGCAGGTACAAAACAAGCAAACAACAAAGGAAAACTTCTGGAAGAGCCTGCTCTTTTCAGTGAAAGGACCAAGAAACGTGCAGCAGTAGAATCTGCTCTACTTTAGTTAAACATACAGAAAAACTGACAGCACCCATTCTAGGAAAGGCTAATTAGCTCAAAATTCCATCTTTATGAGAATGTAACAAGTGTTGCAATACTACAATTATGGTGGATTCACTGGAGACCAAACAGATAATGGGACTTCCATCTGTAGTGGTGATACCTCTCTGTGGATAAACACCACTTTGAGGAGCCTGGACGTCAGTTTCATCCAGTAGTAAGGAAGTCCCATTTTTGTGCCAGTTGGGTGCTGTCATAAGGACATATTAGGAGTTGTATCTTTTATTATTACCCAGCAGTGGGGAAGCCATTTCTATTATAATATCGTTGAAGACCATGTAGAAAGCTTGGACTTGTACTGCCATGCAGCAGTAAGGAGGACTCCCCTTTGTGCCCATTAAGGTCAGGTAGGAAACTTGGACTTCTCCCTATACTTGGCAGTAATGTCCCCACCCCACCACCCCCATTTCTGCTGAATGAGTATCATAGAAACTCAGTAAAAACAAAGCTTAATGTAACAAAGTGAAGGCAGGAGGCATTACTATTCCATATATCAAATGATACTATAAAGCAATCATAAAAACGATATGGTACTGGCACAAAAACAGACAGGTAGACCAGTGGAACAGAACTAAGGATGCAGAGACTAACTCAAATACCCCCAGCTAGCTAATATTCAATAAAAGAGCCAAAAGCATACACTGGAAAAAGGATAGCCTATTTAACAAATGGTGCCGGGAAAATTGGAAATCCACATGCAGAAAAATGACACCTGTACCATGCACCAAAATTAAAGTGGATCAAAGACCTAGATATTAAAACTCAAACGCTGAACCTTCTAGTGGACAAATTAGGCAAATATCTAAAAGATATAGGTGTAGGCAAGGACTTTCTCAATAAGACACCAAAAGCAAAAGAAATAACACCCAGAATTAACAAATGAAATGTCAAATTTAAAAGCTTCTGCATGGCAAAGGAAATTATCAATAGTATAAAAAGAGAACTGACAGGGAAAAAATATTCACCATTTATACCTCAGGCAGGAGGCTCATAACCAGAATATAAAGAGAACAGAAGAAAAGCCCCTCAAAATTAAAGATCTTATTGAAAAATGGAGAAGAGAAATGAATAGACAGTTCTCAGATGAAGAAGTTCAAATGACCAATAAATACATGAAAAGATGTTCAGTGTCCTCTGCTATTAGAGAAATGCAAATCAAAACATCACTAAGATACCATCTAACTCCAGAGAGAGTGGTGTATATCAAGAATTCAAACAGCAATCAGTGCTGGCAAGAATGTGGGGAAAAGGGACCCTCTTACATTGCTGATAGGAATGTAAACTGGAACAACCACTGTCGAAAGCAGTATGGAAGTTTCTCCAAAGACTGGAAATATATATCCCCTTCGATCCAGTGATACCTCTTCTGGGAATTTTCCCAAAAGAGTTAAAAATAATAAAAAAACAGAGATACATGTATACTCATGTTCATAGTAGCACAACTAAGCTAAAATGTGAAAAACACCCAAATACCCATCAACAGACCAATGGATACATAAATTGGGGTATTTATACATAGTAGAATACTACTGATCTGTAAAGATGGATAGGTCGGGGGCTTTTGTAGGTAAATCGTTGCAACTTGACACCATCATGCTTAGTGAAGTGAGTCACAAGCAGAACGTGAAATATCACATGGTTTCTCTGATCTGAGAAACCCAGATCACAATTATTTCGTAGAACTGGAGGTGAGGGGGAGGGAGCAGGAAGGCAAAAGAGAGAAAGATGTGTAACTTTGCCATGATATGTGTGTGCATAAAATAGTCAAGATCAATGTAAATTTTATGTTTTGCACTTATACCTATCAATAAAATTGGGGGGAAATGCAAAGCTTAACTAAGATCCAGTCTCAATATGAATATGTTTCAGATTTTGTCTTAAAATCACTTGTGATACTCAGAACCAGGAAGTTTTCAGGTTGTACTATAAAATACAATAGGTGTCAACATTGATATCAGAGGTGTAAGAATTAGTAAAAAAGTTTATAAAATAGCCATGATTAAAATGCTTCAGTGAGTGATTACAAATGTGGAAAACAATGAAAAGATACAAAGCTTCAGCAAATAAATAGAAGATGGAGGGGCTAGAGGAATGGCTCAGCAGATAAAGTGCTTTCCTAACGAGTGCTTAGGTAAGCATTAAGTACCTGAGTTTAATCCCCAGCACCACGTAAGCTGAGCGTGGTGGCGCATACCTGTAATCCCAGCTCTCAGGAGGCTCGAGAGGACTGCTTTGAGTCCAAGGATATCCTGGGCTCCATAGTGAGTTCAGGACCAATGTGGCTAAAGAGTGAGACCTTGTCTCAAAAATTAAAAAAAGATGTAAAGAAAAATCAGCAGAAAGTTTAGTGGTGTAAAAATAAAAGCCTGAAGAGGAAATCACATTAGATGGGCCCAGCAGACAAATGGGCGCAGAAGAAGAGAATCATCAAGCTAGAAATCAGGACAGTCGAAATGTTATAATCTGAATGACATAGAGGAATTACACTTGAAATACACAGAGCCAAGGATCTGTATGAATATAACAAAAGATGATTCCTGTCATCAGTTCTCAAAGGAGAAAAGAATGAGGTTTGGCTTGAAAACATATGCATAAAAATAATGACTGAAAATCTTTCAGATAAACATACACACTTCTGGAGTTGAACAAACCTGACCATAAAAAAAAAAAAATCACAAGAAATCGATGCCTGGACATGTAAGCAACTTGCCAGAGTGAAATAAAAAGAAGAACTATTGTGGAACAAGCCACAGAAAAATGACACCTTGTCCAGAGTGAAAAAAAATTTTGGGGTATCAGCAGATTTCTTTTTTTTAATCAACTGGTTTACTTACTAAAAGTTTTGATTCCCAGGCCCACCCAGACCCATCAAATTAGATCTTTGTTTGGTACTTTGGAATTTTTTCC
This sequence comes from Ctenodactylus gundi, assembly GCA_004027205.1. NCBI lineage: Eukaryota > Metazoa > Chordata > Mammalia > Rodentia > Ctenodactylidae > Ctenodactylus > Ctenodactylus gundi. The sequence continues at coordinate 37,692 of PVKB01006019.1, forward strand.
CCAATATTTATTAATGTGTGTGTGTGTGTGGTGTGTGTGTGTAATTAAAACGGTGCGTGTGTATATATAAATACGTGTGTGTGTGTGTGTGTGTGTGTGTGTGTGTGTGTGTATAGTGGTTACATTGAGCTTGAAGATTTTGTGCACATATATATCATGAGAACAATACAGTCCCTTCCTCATTTCTTGTCCTTCCTGCTTCTTCCCTCATACCCCTCTCTCACACCCATTTGGTTGTATAAAATGCCTGTATTCTGAGTGTCGTACTAGAGAAACCATGCAGTATTTACACAGTGGAGTAGTATTCTATGAAGACAGATAAATTTGAGCCCTTTGTAGGTAAATGAACACAACTTGAGACCATCATACTTAGCAAAATAAGTCAAACTGAGAAGGAAAAGTGTCTAGATTTCTTACCATTAAACCACAGAAGCCAAAAGGCAGTAGTTCAACATATTTCAAATGCTGATGAATGAGAATAATCAACACAGAATCCTAGATCTAGCACAGTGAGTCATTCTTAAGAAATAAAAGATGCTTATGACATTTTCTCATGAAGCAAACTATGATAAACTTCCAGCCACAAACTTATCCTGAAACAATGGCTGAAGGACCTTCTTGAAGCAGAAAATAATAAAAAGACTTTTGAGATACTGGAAAGGACAACAGTATAGAAAGTAAAAATATGAATGAATACAGTTCAGTGTTTTGTTAATTTTAGTTTTTGTTCTCTTTCTAGTTTCTCGATTTTTTGAGGAAATATATATATTTTGTGATATATATGAAGTATATGTAATATATAATTGTATAAAATTATGTAACATGTAATTGTACATAATTATATAACATATATGACATATAATCTAATCATATGTATTATGTAGCTGTAATATATAATTATATATAAATGATTCCTCTTTTATTGTTTTTGAGTACATCTTTGTGTAAAATTTTATTGGTCATTCTGTTTTAGGAATTACATTGTGACTAAATGACTCTTCACATTTATTATTTTTCAGTCTAAAGCAAAAGACTTGTCTTCCATTCCCATACTGTCACCATTTGTAATATAATTAATTAAAACATTTCCTCTGTTTATGTTTAGGACCATGTCAGATAGTGTCATATGTTTTGTATCCTTCACTATATAATAATTATTATTTAAAGAATTTAGGAAATTCCAAGAAAGGAAGCCTATTGTTTCTTATATGTATGCCATAGCAAAAGCTGCTGATTTTTCTAACATATCTTGAAATGCATGAACCAAAAAAAAAAAAAGAAACTGACTACTGATATTCTTCAGTATCTAAAGTCCCTACCCAGATCTCCTTAGCACTGACTTCAGAATCTTAACATTTGTTTTACATGTAATTTATAGAGATTTTAATTGTGTTTGACTGTAGGAGAGTTATTTTGTCTTGTCCTGGATCCAGAATCACTTTTACTTTTTTTTTTAGAGTGAAGAATTACACTAGCAGTTTTTAAATGTTAAATCGTCTATATATTCTTGGAGTAAATTCAAATTGATACTCATGTATTGTTGTAATATACTATTTCAGATTTATAATTTAGCTTGCTAACATTTTGAAAGTTTTGGTTCTATGTTTACACTAAAATATGTATGTAGTTCATATGAATCTATGGAACATATTGAGGATGCAGAAACTCAGTTACAGCCATCTGATCTTTGAAAAAAGTGCCAAAAATATAGCCCCTTTAACAAACAGTGCTGGGAAAAGTGGTTATATACATGTGGAAGAATGAATCTAGACACACATCTTTCAGGAACAAATACTTAGAATAAAGCAGAAACACTGAATCTCCTAAAAGATAAAACTGTTGAAGACAGGTATAGGCAAGGACTTTCTGAACTGAACCCTAGTCAACAAATTGATTTTTATTAAATTAAAAAACTTCTTCACAGGCTCTGCAAAGGAAATAACCAGAGTGAAGAGACAGCCTACAGAATGGGGGAAAGTGCCAGCAAATCCTTGGAAAGGGATCTAAGATCTAGAATATTTAAAGAATTCCAGAGGGACTTCTGGTTAAGATGGTTGCCAAGTAACAAAGCTGCACAATTTATTTTCGTGGATCCACTTAAAAAGTTAAGAGTATAGTCAAAAACTGCCTATTCAATGTAGCTGGGGCAGGGAGTAGTGCCAAAACAACTGAAAGGCTGGGGTAAGATCAGAAATCCCAAAGAAACCTCAGAAGTGGGGGAGAGGAAAGCCTGCCCTCTAAACCTGCCCTCCTGGAACCTCTGACTGAGCTAAGAGAGAAAGGAGGGCCTTAACACCTGAAGGGAGGCCATGGGAAGGTCAGAAATCCTGAAAACATAAGTGGAGAAAATGGGTCTAGGAAACTGCCCAGGCCCAATGAGCTTGGCATGGAGCTGCCAACATCTGCAGACAGAGGAAAGTCTGGAGCCCAACTTAGACTGAAGTTAACACAGATCTGGATGAAGTGGAAATTTACAGCAGCTTGTAGTTCCAGCCTCCAACAATGAGCCTGTGGGTTGTGTATGTATATATACTACAAACACGATGTGAGTTTTCCTTAGAAAAGGCCTCCAAGAACCTAGATCAGAAGCAGTGCTTGGCAGCCTAATAGGCAATGATTGAAGCAGGAGCCACTTGTAAAAAAGAGCCCAAGACTGAACTGTTTACAATAAAAGAAAGCTTAGAAGAGCACATCAGGGCTTTTGGGGTCACTCTTAAACACTGCCTAGGTAAAAAGTGGCACAAGAGATAGTTGCCGAGAGAAGGGCTGTGGACCTCTTGAGTGGTTTGGGTTTAGTGGGAGCACCTCCAAGGGTGGAAAGCCCTGTCCTCAGGGGAGGGAATCCAGGACATGTGGGAGAGCTTTGCTGAGGGTGATCATGACACCTCAAAGGCCATCGGGTTCACTGCCTACTCCCAGCACAGAACTCAAGAGGAATTTCGGCTCCCCTCAACCCCAGACCCTAACAACTATTCAAAGAAACCATCGGCTAGGCTTTTAAAAGTAAAGTCCCTCAGCAGCAGAGACATGGAAAGAAGTCAGGGCAACAGGATACCCACAGAAATGCCTGAGACCCCAGAAACTAATGTCATGGACCCTGAAATAGTAGTGGAACTCATATGGAAGGAAGTCAAAACAAAGAAGTTGAACTACTAGTTCAAACAAGATATTCTTGTAGAAATGCAAGCATTACTCAAGGGTTTTAAAGAGGAACTTACTAATCAAATAGTATTTCCTAATGGCGACAAAGCTTACTGAGCATATAGAAGATACAAAAAGTTGGCCAAGATAAATAAGGAAATTCAAGATATGAAGAAACATTTTGATAGAGAAATGGAAATTTTGAAAAGAAATCTAGCTGAAATTCAGGATATGAAAAATACATTTATAGGCAGGGGAAGTGGACTCAAACATTGTGAAGACAGAATTTCAGGTCTTGAAGACAAGACTGAGGAAACAAATGCTCTAATAAAGCTCTACTCCAAAATTAGAGGTGAGCAAAGTAGCTGGATACAATAGTTGATGGGTGACTCAAAGAGAACCAATCTCAGAATTATGGGTGTGGGAGAAAGAGCAGAAGACATCTCTGCAGGTATAAGGAATTTATTCACTGAAGTCTTGCAAAAAAAATTTCCAAATCTAGAAATAGAAATTAATTTTCAGGTACAAGAAGCTTATAGAACACCAAATACCCTCAATCAACAATAAGACTCACCACAACATATCATAATCAAAACCTGAGAAATACAACATACGGAGCAAAAATTCAGAGCAGCTGGAGAAAAACAGGCGTTTTTCTACCAAGGCAAACACATTTTAATTACTGCAGATTTCTCAATGCAAACTTCAAAGGCCAGGAGATCCTGCAGCAAAATGTTTCAAGCTTTAAAAGATACCAAGTGTCAACCCAAGTTGTTGTATCCAGCAAAATTATCCCTGAAAATTGAAAGAGAAGTAAAATTGTGACCACTAGCCCAGCATTGCAGAAAATACCTGAAAGAATATTTGAGACAGAGAGAGAAGCAGTAACAAAAACATGGAGGAAAGGAAACATCTAAAGAGAAAATACAATAAATAATAGATTTGTATTTGAATTATTTGATTGGTATTTTTCTAAAACAGTACCAACTGTCTAATAAAATCTGTGAAACTTTCCCCATAATTATTATTTTTAATAGTATATTAGTTTTCAAAACGTAATTATATTCAACCTAGGGAGTTGGTATAAAATCCTTTAAAAATTTGTATACATGAATTTGTAGATAGATAGATAGATAGATAGATAAAATGATAAACCAAATTTGAGAAAATACTAGTAATTAGTGAAATGTGAGTAAATAATTTAGGAAAGTTAAGAAAATTCTAAAGTATGTATGTTGTTATATCTGTTGCTTTAAGCATAATTATAAACTTCTGTGATATAGATTTAAGTTCATTTAGTGTAGCAGTTCAATATATACTTAAGTTCATTTAATGTAACAGTTCACTTAACCGGTCTTTGATGTAAGTTTATTCTAAGAAAACTGGTTGATGTAATAACAACCTGAATTTCTTTTGAATGTATAAACATTTTCCTTTCAGTACTCAGCTAAGGAATTTGAAATTTAACTACTCTTTTTTTCTTTCTCACATTTTCTAGCCTTATATGTTTCATTGTTATAGTTCTTTTCTTATGTGGACTGCTGGGTGAGACCATGTTAAATAATCTCAACGAAGATGTAGTAAGATATAGAAATAAAGAACTTTTGGCAAATTGTCCCAATACAGGGTACTGCTGAACCCAGAGAAGAGGCATCAAGATATGGTCCCTGTAGCACATTCTAGGAGTAGGAAGCTAAGCTAACTAATGGTGATTTGAGTGGTGAAGTAAGTCAAGCACAGAAGATTAAATAGGTTAAATATCACATGGTTTCTGTGATTTGGGAAACCCAAAATACAGGCATTGTATAGAACCAAATAGATGTGATAGTGTGAGTTATAGGAGATGGGAGGGTATGGGAGGACCAGAAATGGGGAGGGAAAGGTATTATAATGTTGATGTGTGTGTGTGTGTGTGTGTGTGTGTGTGTGTGTGTGTGAAAATATACATAAAATACTCAAGTTCATTGTAAATATTATGTATCATATATACATATATATGTATATATATATGTATATATATATATATATATATATATATAGGGGGTGGGGGACAATGAAAATATATGTGCATAAAATAACATTTAAAAAAAGAATTTCGGAAAAATAGATCCCTCTAAATAAAAGACCAAATCAAAAATTGGCAACTGAAGTGAATAGATATTTCAAAAGAAGTAGTTCAGATGGCTAGAAAATAAATTGAAAAGTATTCAGTATCTTTGACCATTAGAGAAATGTAAATCAAATTCATGCTGAGATCCTTCTTACTCTATGAAGAATGGCTGTCCTGACAGACTTAGCAAATGCTGGTGCTATATGCAAATGCTTATAGTGTTGATGGGAATGGAATCTTGTATAAATATGTGCAAATACATATGGATGTTACTCAAAAACTGAAAATATTTTCATTTGATGCAACTATTCCTCTTCTGAACATCTTTCTGGAGAAATTAAAGACATTGTATTGGAATAATATTAATACATGCAAACTCTCGTTTATAGCAGCACAACTCATGATAACTTGGAAGTAGCCTGTGTACTTATCAAGATGAATGAATTGATAACATGTGGTATGAAAACACAGTACAATACTTATCTGGCAGAAAAGGATAAATTTAAGTTATTTGTAACAAAATGGATCTGCCATGAACATAATACTAAGTGAAGTGAACCTCACACCTAAGGTTAAATACTGCATAATTCATCTTATATGAGAAACTCAAAATATAGATAATTTAAAGAGCAAAGTGAAAGTGGATTGGAGTTAGGGAGATAGACTTTGCGAAGATGGAAAAGGGATCTGGGGTTGGAGAGACACGGGGGTGGTAAGGGGAAAGGGACTAAAAGTGATTAAGATGTGATATGTGGATATAGCAGTTTCCTCAGCTGAATAATATATATCACAATTGTGCACTAATAAAAATTGTGGGTAAAAGTTTGCCTTTAATTTTATGTTTTATTTTTGCTTCAATTTTTGTTATTGAGGTTATAATAGCTTCAAAAAATGAGCTGGGGTGTTTACTTTGAAAGAGTTTTGCCCAAGTTTGGACTCATCATGTACTACAGATAGAAATTGCCCATAAAACTCTCTGAGTGATCAAGTGCTGAGAAGGAGAGTAAGAGTTGAGAGAGGAGAGAGGCAGAGAACCAGAGAGGGAGTTAGAGAATTTTATCTGCTACTTACTTTACTTTCTTATAGATCTGTTTAGGTTTTGGGTTTGTTTTATATTCTATAAGCTACAAGTACCTATTTCTTCTGTATGTTAATTTCATAATATCAGTTGTATTTTTCTATATATGTGACACACTTGAAGTAGATGAATGACTTTAGAAAGCTAAAGGTCCCTAAAAAGGAAGTATAAAGAGTAAATCTTAAAATGTATGTTTGTAGCTCTCTGATACTGTTTAGAATTTTTTTAATCTGCTCCCTTTCTTTGTGAACTGCTAGCCATCTTCTTTTGAAGGATGTGAAATATTTAATTCAGGCTTCTGTTAAAGAGTAAAACTAAAATTCCACCAATGAATATTTTGGTAAACCAGACTTTCCACATGAATATCAGTTAGTTGGTCCCTTTTGCATTTTTGGAATTGGTTGTTGGCTTTTGTTTTACTTTTTTGGTCTAGTCTTTATTTTGTTTATTAATATTTTGTTATTTTTTTCTTGGTGCTAGATTCTTGTCACTTTTATTAGTCTTTGAAGTAACTACCTGCAGCTTTATGGATCTATGCATTGCATTGTTTCCTCCAATTCATCTTCTGAGGGTTTAATCTGTGTATTATGAACTCAGATTGATTTTCAGCCTTTTCCTCACTGACAAAGAGCTGAGAAGAAGAATCCCACTCTCAATAGCTCCTCAAAAATTAAATACTCAGAAGTAAACCTAACTAAGGAAGTGAAAGACCTCGTCAAAGAAAATTGTGTTATGCTGAAGAAAAAATAAATCGAAGAAGACATTAGAAAATGGAAAAACGTCTCATTTCTAAATAGGAAGAATTATATAGTCAAAATGACTAATCCACCAAAACTCATATACAGGTTCGATGCAGTTCCTATCAAAATACCAACAACTTCTTCACAGAACTTGAAAAAACATTCTTAAATTAATAATGAAACCAAAAAAGACACAGACTAGCCAAAGAAATCCTGAGTAACAAGACAAAGGCAAATGGCATTACAATCCAGACATGAAGTTACGTTACAAAGCAACAGTGGAAAAAAAAAAAACTATATGGGACTGGCACAAAAATGGATAGGTTGACCAGTGGCATAGAACTGAGGATGCAGAGACAAGCTCAAATACTGTCAGCTACTTTTGGCAAAGGGGCCAAAAACATACACTGGAAAAAGGATAGCCTCTGTTTATAGCCTCTTCATTAAATGATGCTGGGAGAATTGGTCACCTGCAGAAAAATGAATTTAGACTCACACCTTTCACCATGCACCGAAGTCAAATCAAAGTGGTTCAAAGAGTTAGATATTAAAATAGAAATAATGAACCTTCTGGAAAACAGAATAGGCAGATATCTAGAAGATGTAGCCATGAGTAAGGACACCTATTGCAAGAAATGGCCTCAAGAATCAACAAATGCAATTATATCAATTTAAAACATCTCTGTTTGGCAACAGAGAATGTCAACAGAGAACCAACAGAATGGGGAAAAAAAATTTACCACCTACATATCAGGCAGGAGGCTAATAACTATACTATAGAAGAAACTGAAGAAAAATAGACCCCTCAAAATCAAAGACCCAATTTAAAAAATGGGTAGCAGAAATTAATAGGCAGCTCTTGGATGAAGAAGTTCAAATGGCTAGCAAATACATGAAAAGGTGTTCAACATCTTTAGCCATCAGAAAAAAATGCGAATCACAACATCACTGAGATAATCATCTTAACACTAGTGTGTCCGTTGATGGGATTATGGATTATGTCAACCTGATGGAATTAGGACCCGTACCTCCGTTAGTATTAGGATTTGTCAACCACGCTAGACTGAGGCTTATGAACTTGTTGGGATTGGAGCATGAGTCATTTGTGGGCTGGCCAATGAGAGAGGAGTGCTCACCCAGATGTGGGAGGGCCAACTGGAACTCCCGTAGAGTAAGAGAGAGGAAGAGGGACAATTGTTTCGGCTCTTCCCCCGGAAGCCCTAGCCTGCACGATTGTCTACAAATGCCACAGATCGTCAGCACAGATTGGCTCCAGCCTCGAGTTGTGCTGTTGCTGCCCTTCAGTCGCCGATCTTCACCTGAGATCTACAGCAGATTCTCACCTCACCGGCTGTTCTGCAGTCCCAGACAGGAGATCTGCTGCTTGGCGGAGCAGCCATCTTGGACCACCTCTATCATTGGACTTGTAAGCCTTCCTAATAGCCCCTTTTGTGCTAAGATTTGTGAATTCTGTCTTTTGAAAGGAACCCAAACTAGTACAACCAGTGATAATGGCATATATTAAGAACTTTGAACAGGAGTAGATGCTAGCAAGGTTGTGCAGTAAAAGGAACTCTTTTACATTGTTGGAGGGAGTGTAAACTGGTATAACGACTACAGAAAGGAGTATGGAGTCTCCTCAAAAGGCTGAAAATAAATATTTGCATTTCATCCAATGATACCTCCTCTGGATATCTTTCTGAAAGAGTTAAAAGCAACGTATATCATAGATACATGAACACCCATTTTTATGGCAGCACAACCAACATTAGGTATAGTGTGAAAGATGCTGAAATATCCATCAACAGACCAGTGAATACAAATACCAACATATACCGGTGGTATATGTATGCAGTAGTGTACTACTTTCCCATAAAGACAGATAGATTTGAGGCTTTTGTGGGTAAATGGATACAACCTGAGACTGTTATACTTAGTGAAATGATTCAAGCTCAGAAGATTCAATATTGCATGGCTTCTCTAATATGAGAAACCCAAAATGCAGATATTTTATAAAACCAACTGGGTATGATAATGGGAGTGAGGTGGGATGAGGGGGGTGCAGGGGGCCCAGAAGGAGCAAGGGAAGGAATTGTAATGTTGAGGTTATATATATATACACACATACATACATACACAAAATACTCAAGCTCAATGTAACTATTGTGTGTTACACACACACACACGCACACACACACACAGGCCTAATTCATCTTGGGTACTAATAACAATGTGTAAAAGTTTTTCAGTCTTCTCCTCAGGGACTGCTTTGGCACATTTCTGAGTTTGGATATGTAATTATTTTCATTAATACTTCTAAATAATTGTTATTACTATCCTGTTACTATTTCTTAAAAGTAATGTATTATCAGGAAGATTATTTTTCTTGTTTGTGGAAGTAGGAGCTTTAACCTTGCACTTTTAACTTCTGCATTGAGTTCCAACCAGACATTTTTATTTGTTTGGGAAATATTTTGAAATTTTGTGAGATATGCTCAATTTCTAGTGAGTAGTCTTAGTAAATGTTGCATTTTGAGAACATGTATTCTTAATTCTTTATTTTGTTTATGAAATGTTATTTTTATTTTTTGTGAGGTTGGTTTATATGACAAAATTTTAACTTTCACTATTCTGCTGAATTTAGTTACATTTCTGTTACTCTAGATACAGATTATTTTCTATTTGAGCTTCTTATGCTCCATTGAGATTTTTTTATTTCTACTTTTCATTCATTGCCCATTAAAGTGACCATTTATTTTGTAGTTCAACTATGTTTTTCATGTTTGCTCTCTATTCCTGTTTAGTCAATTCTTAATAAGTTTCTACTACAATTGGTTTTCCTTTTTTATACTGTGTGGTATTAAATTCTGAATTCTTCACCAGAAATAAGAACTTCTTCAAAATTTTTTCTTCCTTTTCTACACTTTCTTAGACAGAATGGGTTTTCTTTATTTTACATCTTTTATCATTTGGATACTTTCCTACCTCACAGCCTTCAAAAGTGCTACTGAAAAAGCTAAGGAAAGGTGTTAGCCAAGATGGATTAAGCCCATTCGTAGTTCATTCATTAGGTACCAGACGACTTAACAGACATTTATAAAACACCTTGGTACTTATACTTGACATTGATAAAATACTCCATAATAGCAGAATGTATATTTTTTTAAAGGAACATACGAACAGGCAGATCTTATTTGGGGCTGTTGACTTTGCAAATTTAAAACAGTTGAAATTATTCAAAGTGTATTCTTGGATTATAACAGAATTAAACTGGAAACATAGGAGTAAAAGACATCTCAAAAAATATCAAGTATTTAAAAAGTATAAACACTGTTTGGAGCTGGAGGAATGACACAGCAGTTAAAGTGCTTACAAGGTGACTTAAGTGAAATGATTGAGATGTGGAAGATTAATATGTTAAGTACTGTATAGTTATTCTGACTTGGAAAACTCAGAACACAGACATTCTGTAGAACCACATGAAGTGATAGCCGGTGTTGGGGGATGGGATAGGAAGGGGGTGGGAGGGTCAAAAATGGGAAGGGATTGTAAAGTTAATATGATACATATGTGTAAGAAATACCCAAATTCATTGTATACAGTATATATTTCATATGTATATTAATAAAAATAGTGGGGAAAAATAAATAAATTCAACAAAAATAAGTGCTTACAAGGCCCTGAGTTCAATTCCCAAGCACTAGATAAAGCCAGTTGTGGTGGCACATGCCTATAATACAAACTGTTGGGCAGCTGAAGTAGGAGGATTGCCATGAGTCCAAGGCCAGCCTGGGCTACATAGTGAGTTCAGGAGCAGCTTGGGCTACAGAGTGAGACCCTTTCTCAACAAAGAAAAAAAACTTTTTGAACTATTTAATGAAAGAAGAATTCTCAAGGAATGTTATATAGTATTTTGAGATGAATGAAAAGTTAAAATATGAAAAATTTGTGGGATGCCCTTAAAGCAGTGCTTACATGGAAGTTTAAATCATTTATATAGGAAAAAAGGACTAAAGGAAATAATACAAGCTTTGGCTTCAAGAAACTGAAGGAAGAAGAGCAAATTAAAACTAAGACAAATAATAAAAGATTAAAAGCAGTAACCAGTGTGACTTAACACACAGAAACTATAAACATGATCAGCGATACAAAAAGCTGATTACTTGAAAATACTTTAAAATTTAGACTGACCAAGAAGGAATTTCTAAATGCAGATGTGTGTCAGGAATGAAAGAGGCATATCATTAGAGATTCTTTGGTTAGAGTACGTTGTGCAAATTTTGAACAATTCTGATCATAAATTAGACAGTGTAGATGAATAGGGCCAACTTTTTGAAAGACAAATCCTCACAAAACTTACTAAGAAATAGGCACCATCTATCAAGGAGGTTGGATTTTTATCTCAAAACTTTCCCTCAAAGAAAACTGCTGCATCAGGAGTAGCTGTTTTTACTGCTGATAGCAACAAACCATTAAAGAAAGAGCAGTAATCTTAATCTCTCCCATTACAAATTGAAGGAAACTGCATATAATAACCTCTCATACATGTAGATGTTTGAAATTTTCAATAAACTATTAACAAATCAAAGTCTAAAATGCAAGAATCTTTCAATATTTGAAAGTAAATTAATGTATTTTATAAAAATACTAACAAGTAAAAATCACAAAATCACAAGCTGTTCCTGAACTCACTATGTCTCCCAGGCTGGCCTTTGACAAATTGAACATTCATTCATTCATTCATGTTTAAAAACAGATGTTACCCAAAGCAGGTGTTAGAAGAGAATTTCTTAAAGACCATCTGCAGAGTTTTACAACAGGGTTTCTCTACCTTGATATATTGACATTTTGGGTCAGTACTTATTCATTATAAATTGGAAAACTCAAAATGTCAGTCATCTCAATATTGATTTATAGACTTATTGCAATCGTAAAGCTTTTTTGTAGTTTTATATTCTTTTTCTGGAGGAGATGCCTTAAATTTGACATGTTGCATTTATTCCTGTATTTGTTACCTACGCATTGTAGGGACCAAATGCCTAACGTGCACAACTTAAAGGAGGAAATGGTTTATTTTGGTTCTTACTTTCAGAAATATCAGCCCAGTGTCAGCAGGGTCTAAGGCAGAAACACAGCAGGGGAGCCTGGTGGCGGGGGTGGGGTGGGTAGGGGTGGGTGGAGCTATTAATGACATCCATGAAGTAGAGAGCCAGAAAAGAGCACCAGAGAGGAAGGGACTGGGGACCAGACTCTGAAAGATCATATTTCTGTGACCCACACAGACGTACCTGGAAGTGTGCTTTACTGATATCCCAGGTGTGTCTCAACCCATGTAATTTAACAGTCGAGATTAACTGTCACTTTTACCTCCCCCCTACCCCAATTTGTATGCTGCACATGTATACTCTATCTCTTTATCCCATTCATTCGCTTATTCAGCAACCAATCCAAGGCAGGGCGCAGCAGACAAAACTTAGTAAGGCACGGTTTTACATGAAGCTCAGGCTTAAGGGCAGAAAGAGAGCGGTAGGAAGTTAAGTTATGTCATCATGTCATAATAGGATTATTACTGAGCATGATATAGTACAAAGGAGTGAATAATCTGATCTGGTTCAGGGAAGAATTCACATAAGAAAAAGGCATACAGGTCTCTCAAATGAAAATGACAATTTAATTATTGCAAATGTCCCTGTGACTTTATGTATGGATAAGTAGGCCATATAATTTAAGAAAAAAGTAAGAGATTTAGTAATAAAGTGGTGAGGAATTACATAGTAAAATTCAATGAGATTGTTTGGGGATTGGATACATTAGTGAATTTTATAAGCCATATGGAAAATAACTTATTAGAATGAAATTGCTTCTGACTATCTTCTGACTACTATGGAGAATTTCAGGCTATTAATTAAAGGGAAAAAATGGGCTGGAGGAATAACACAGTGGTTAAAACACTTGCCTAGCAAGCGCAAGGCCCTTGGTTTGATTCCTCAGCATTGCATAAGCTTGGTGTGGTGGCACATGCCTGTTACCCTCGCGCCCCAGAGGCTGAGGCAGGAGGATTGTCGTGAGTTTGAGGCCAGCCTGGGCTACATACATAGTGAGTTCAAGACTAGCCTATACTATAGACCAAGACTGTGACTCAAAAATAAATAAAAAGAACAATGAAGCATGATATAATTTCCTATGACTTAATCTGCTATGATAACTATCCTTATCAAATTGGACTTACTGAGTCTGTTTAGATTTTGCATTGTTTCTGAACATTTTTTCCAGTTACACTAATCTCATTTGTCCTTCTTTTACCCACTACATTCTATCCCAGTTAATTTCTTCATCTTCACTGTATCAGGCATATTCCACCATAATGCATCCTTGCATAGCTGATTCCTTGTGTCTTTATAAGGGACATGATTCTCCCAGTATCTGAATGATTAACTCCCTTGCCTGTTTCAAAGCTACTTACTGAGACCTAACCCTTTGGCAGTTCTTTAAAATATAAATCGTCTCCTGTTCTCACCTCTTTTTCACTGGCATTACTTTAAAAAGAATCTTCCAAGATATAATGTGTTTTGCATATTATTATAATTGCTGTTCTTTGTGTAAACCTCACTGAGGCGGAGATCTTTGTTGTGCTTATAGATATATACGAGTTTTGTAGTCTGGGAGATGACAGGCACTTAGTGAAAGTTTGTTAGAAAATTGAGTGTTTGATGCAGGAGTAATGATAGTTTTTCTAATGTCCCTTCAATTCAGACTCTTAAAAGGGAACTCCTGTGTCTTGGTAGTTTAGAATTTCTGTAACTCAGTTGAGCTGTTATGATACTTAAACATGGCTCAGAAATTCTGGCTTGAACCTCAAAGCTCTTCCTGACTTATATGAGAAATAGTCACTTCCCGATGAGCCTATCGTTTGAAGTGCCTTATAAACACTTAAAAACAATGGGTGAAAATAAACTTGTTCATTTGGTACTTTGCCTTTTCTTTGTTCATTTTTGAAGACTTTACAACTTTTGATTCTTGGTTTACACAGAAATGAGACTTTGTTTCTTTAGTAACATATGAACTCAGGTTATCCAATACCAGCTTCCATACTCAGGCCAAAGCATGATACCAGTGATAAAATGGCTCTAAGGTTGCCAGAATTTGACTGTTAGACAGTGGACAAGGCCACTCTTAGAAACACCTTTCAAGTTATGTACTTGGAAATGTAGGAGAGCTCCCACAAATTGTGTATCTTAGAAGATGCTAATATACAAGTATTTGAAGTATCTAGGGTTGTAAATTCCAAGGTAAATTTGGTTCATGGTCTCAAATTTCAAAAATTAACTTATGTAATGTTTTATAGTTAATTTCAGGATCACAGTAAATAACTAAGTAGATTTTAAATGGAGACAGCCCTAATGTGAAAAGTAATTACAGCTCGAAAGGTTCAGAAATGGAAAACTTTAGCTATTTTTAAATTTCCATGTGTTTCACATACTCTTTTCAATCCAAGTTTATTTCTATATGCAAGTTCGTAGCTCTTATTATTTTTTTCTGGTATTTTGAGAAGACTCTTTACTTTCAAAGTTCACTCCTTTACTACTGGATAAAATACTGGCTTTGTTTGCATTCCTGTTCATGTTCTACATATTTTTTAAAAAATTTTGCACTGGGCATGGTGGTACTGGCCTGTAATATTAGCACTCTGGGAGATTGAGGCAAGAATGGTCACAAGTTTTAGCCCAGCTAGGTAACTCAGCAACTTACTGAGATGCTGTCTCAAAATAAAAATTTTTAAAAATGGTCTGAGGAAATAGCTCAGTGTGAGGGCTGGGTTCAATAAAATAATTTTTAAATTAAAGAAAAATGATGATTTGTCATAATTTCTTAACTTTTTCTTCTGTATATATATATTTCTTTGTGGGCTACTAATTACTTCTTGCCTTTTCCCCCTCTTCACCTAAAAGTGATGAAAAGTTCAAATATAAAGTGGTAGGAAGTATTAATAAACATTTCTAGAAATACATTATGACTAGAGTTGGCAACTTGATTCATCACCATATGTATGTTGCGTCTGCTTGTGCATGCGAGTGCATGTGTATCTCGTTACTGCTATGTTAGCCCTCTCAAAGGTGTCAGTATCTTTTCAAGGTCATACTTACATTTTTCATTTTTTTATTCTAAAAATTGGAGAAATTGGAGTACAATTTATATAGCATAAAATATATTGTTTTCACCATTTTGAAGTTTACAATTTAGAGATTTTTAGTATATTGACAGAGTTATACAGCTATTTCTAAAATCTACTTTCAGAACTAAAACTCCTTTTTAAAAAGTTGTTTTTTCCCTTTCTCTGCTTTTACTCATCCCTTAGCAATCCCATATCTGTGGTTTCTGTCCCTGTGGATTTATTTACTCTGGATATTCCATAAACATGCAGGCCAAAAAAAAAAAAAAAAAAAAAAAAGTGTGGCCTTTTGAACAGGTCTTCTATAAACATTCATCTATAAGTTTTGTGTCTACATAATTTTGTTCTCTTGGATATATTTCCATTTTATTTTGACAACTGCGTAATACTCATTGTCTAATGAGTCATAGCAAATTTCCAAATATTTTTTGCCAATTTTTTTTTTTTACGTAAATGTACTTTTATGTGTCACTGATCTTTTTTTTTTTTTTTTTTGACAGAGTCTTACTCTGTAGCCCAAGCTGGTCCTGAACTCATGGCATTCCTCCTGCTTCAGCCTCCCAAGTGCTGTGATTACAGGTGTGCGCCACCACTCCCAGCTTATGTCATGCTGGAGAATCGAACTAAAGGCCTTATGCTTTTAAGGCATGGGCTTTAACTGCTGTGCCATTCCTCCAGCCCCTGAAATTTTCGTAATACTTTAATTTAAAATAATTTCTTAGTAGAAATAGCTAATGAATTGTTAGAATTATAATTACTGATACCAAAGAGTAAATACCCTTTACCTTTGTTTTGATTATAATATACTTTGTTAAATTGTCTACCAGAAAGGTAGTGTTACTGTATTGTTATTTCATTGAACTTTTAATTTGATGGGAGCAATATCATTTCCCCCCAGTAGTTCATGATGCATGTATATCTTGTTTAAGTTTGTATCTGTTGTTTCATTGTAAATGAAGTTAAATTATTTTTCCAGTAT
Organism: Ctenodactylus gundi; assembly: GCA_004027205.1. Classification (NCBI taxonomy): domain Eukaryota; kingdom Metazoa; phylum Chordata; class Mammalia; order Rodentia; family Ctenodactylidae; genus Ctenodactylus; species Ctenodactylus gundi. The sequence continues at coordinate 53,910 of PVKB01006019.1, forward strand.
TGATCTTTTTTTCCCTTCATTTTCTGCTCATTTCCTGTTTTATGCAATGAATCTTTTTTCATTGTCCTAGGATAAAACTAATGATATCATATAGAACTAGCTTATGTATTAATTTTATGATATTGGAGTTGAACCAAAGGCCTTGTGAGCAAGCACTCTGTTACTTGGCTGTATCTCCAGCTCATAAATTAGCGTTGTGGAGCCTGTTTTTAATCTTTATCCATGATTACTTAGTTAATTTATTATTTCATTTTGTGTTTAGTTTTCAGGTGAGAGTTTATGATTTGTTTTTAAAATGTCTGAAATATCTTTCTTATAATCTCTAAGAATATTTTATGTAATATTAAATATCTAAATTTTTGAAAGCAGAATCTCACATACTTGGGCACTTGCTTTTTTTGTCATGTAATTGTATTTGCTGTGTGGTTGCGTTTGTGGGTGAAAAGTAATAGAAATGCTTGTGTATTTGTTCCTTTTGAGATGTGAAGGAAATAGCCTTTCTATTTTATAACTAGGTTAGGATTTTTAATGAATCAATTTAACACTTTAACGAGCCCTGGCCTGTGTCTCATCTCCAGTGTTATCTTGTCCTCATGCCATCCAAGTACCTTGCAATCAAGTCATGAGCAAAATTTCTAAAAATTACATAGTAGTGTTAATAATTGACAATTGTGTGGTTGTTTGTTTATGCCTTGTTACTGCTGTCAACTCAGGTTCTTTACACTGAACTACAACCTCAGCCCATTTTTTAAATCTTTATTTTGAGGCAGGATGTCTGTCACTGAATCACCTTGTTTACCAGGCTGGACTGGAACTTACAGTCCTCCCACTGCAGCCTCCCATAATGCAGGACAGCTGTGGGTTTGTATTGGGCTACGTTTAGAGGTGTCCTGATCTACATGCAGCCCAATTTCCCAGATTGGATAGCTTGGGCTGCAGGGAAAAAATATAACAGGTATTGCTAGGCGGTCTCTGAGATGTTCTCTTTTTTTTCTTCTATAAAATGAGAATTTGCCCACAGATATTTTAGAATGTAGCTGATCATTTGGTCTGGATACTTTTAATTGCTTATAATTGGCCTAGAATAAGATATTAAAATTTAAAGGAGTATACCCCACAAATAAATAGAATGTGTTAATTTTTTAAAATCTGTGGTCTTTTAAGACAGATGACATGTAAATTATGCATGTACTAAAAACAGTAAAGACTAGCATTCTAATGACTTTTTTTTTTTTTTTTTTTTGAGGCAGGGTCTCACTCTGTTGTCCAGGCTGGTCCTGAACTCACTCCAGAGCCCAGACTGGCCTTGGACTCACGGCAATCCTCCTGTCTCAGCCTCCCAAGTGCTGGGATTACAGGTGTGTGCCACCACACCCAGTTTATGTAGTGCTGGGGAATCGAACTAGGATACTTAGTGCTTGCTAGGCAAGTGCTTTAACCACTGAGCCATTCCTTCAGCTCTCTAATGACTTAAAAAAAAAAACCATAATCTATAATTTGGGTTTAAGACTTAGTAATTATTTGCTACTTCTTATGAGGGATTTCCTAAGCCATGATTAAAATCTAGCCATGTTACAGGTTTGTTGATACGTTTTGAAATCAAACTTTCTGTATAGTACCTCGTTTTTGGGAACTACAAATCAGTCAGATGATGCAGAGGACCTTGATTCAGGACAGGGATAATAAATATGATTTAAATATTTAAGAACTAATGCTATTTACAGGGAAGACTTTTTGGATTTGCATTTTTCTGCTGAGAAATTTTTATTTTGGTTGATTATAAAAACATGTTTTAATATGTGTTTCAGAGAGGATGCCAAATTTAGATGCTTCTGGATATGTGTTTTCAAGTTTAATATTTATTAAAATGTTGGGGCTGGCACAGCAATTCAAGCACTTGCCTAGCAAGTGCAAAGCCATGAGTTTAGTTCTCCAGCACCACGTAAGTTGAGCATGGTGGCACATGCCCATAGTCCTAGCACTCGGGAGGCTGAGGCAGGAGGATTGCCTTGAGTTCAAGGCCAAGTGGGGCTACATCATTAGTTCAGGATGAACCTGGGCTACAGAGCAAGACCTTGTCTCAAAAAAAAAAAAAAGTTACAGAAAGAGTAAGATAGAAAGTAAATGATAGAAACACAGACAATACTCAACTGTGTGCTGTGCATATGCGAACTTACTAGTGCTTACAACAGTACTATTAGGGTGGGTACTGGCAGCATTATTCTCAGCTTACTTGAAAAGGCTCATACTTGTAGCATGAATGTAAGTTATTTGTTCAATATTATATAACTAGGAAGCGATCTCATTCACATCTCACTGTTTCAGGTACCCATATTCATTACCAGCCAGGCATCCTTCCTCCCATATATCCATCCTTCATATGGTTAGCAAATTGGTGATATGAAAATATTCTAAAGTATACGGAGGTATTATTAAACCAGGGATTTTTTTTGGAACTGAAGACAGGTCAAAGGAAGATGATGCAGAGATTAAGAAAAATAAGATAGATATAAATATTCCTATAGATTTTTATTTGTAGGTGTAGGATTTGATTTTTGTAGAGATATTGAATGATACAGTTATTTGAATAAGGATTTATGTGTGCTTTGTGTTTTTGTTTATATAGACACAGGTAAATATATTGTCTATATATTTGATATATAACCTATCATACAGGGAGTAGTAGAATGTTATGAAAACTGTTACTTTACAAAGTTACTTGTAGGTTTTTTAAAATATCAGATTTTTGTGTTTATTTTAATCAATCTGTTTTATGCTGGCTTACAAAACAATGTATTCAGCAAATTTTTACTGAACGCGTGTTGCAAGGCAAATGTGGTGTCAAGTGCCAGAGACGGATTTGAGGAAAATAAGGCACAGACCCTGCCTCAGTATTTTTTTTAAATCAGTGAGACAATCAAGTAAAGAAATGATTACAGAAATGAGTAGGCACAGATGACTCTGCCAGTAGTGAAGCTAACTGTAGAGGTCACACATGACTTATTGGGAAAGAAGAGGATTTTAAGACATACTGACTGCAGGATTATGAATTTTAAAATTTCTGTTAGTTGGTTAACATCAATATGACATTAGACATACTAGGTGAGATTTTTAAAAAATAACCAGTTCCTATTGTCTCCCCTAATGATTGATTATTCTGTTTGCCCGGAGGCTAGTGACAGTATGTAAAAAAAAAAAAAAAAAAATCCTGTTATTCCTCTCTACTTCTGTTGTTGGGAACCATTGTAATAGCATCTTAGACATTGCTCCTAAAGTGGTGTTTGCTGGCAAGATCACTTTTTGATTTTTTTACTGGAGAATGGAAGATTTGAAGTAAATAATAATTCAAAATGAAGCATATGTTTAAAATATAAAAGCAAATTTTTCTACATTAACATTAAACAGCTTCCCTAGGTAAGGCTATTCACTTCAGACAATGGGAAGAAAGTATTAAAATAGTTCTCATGGGCCTAATACTTAAAGACCTATGTAGCGATATTAAAATGATTATAAGGTACACCCAGTAGAATTTTTGGTCATGAGCAGACACTTAAATTACCTAAAGTTGAGAGATGAAATGGTAAATCCCTGAAATGTTTTCATTAGTGATTAGATGAGAGCAAATGAATGACAGGGGAGCTTTGTGTCTGAGAATGGTTGAGTAGGAGATATGAATTATGGATAAATATGGACGTAAAATTCATCTTACTTGCTCTTAGAATAGGTTTACATTGTTTCATGTTTTGAAATATTTGTTGAAGAGGAATAAAGGAGTCAGTTTTGCAAAACAAAAGACTTAGTGGAATAGAGTTAGACTTAAGGCTTTTAATATCATATTATCTAGATCAGTGCTCATTCCACAATAACACACACACTGTTACCCTTAGTTTTTCAGAATTTTGCTGTTCTTGCATTTTCAATTTTCTAGTTTTCTTTTATTTTTGTATTGCAATTTATCTCCTGAAGGTCAAGTAACCTGGTTTGGTTATGAAAGTCCTCGTAGCTTCTGGGACTATATCAGAGTGGCTTGCCGGAAAGTTTCACAGAATTGTATCTGCAGCATTGAAAATATGGAAAATGTCAGTTCCTCTAGAGCTAAGGTAAGATGTTAATCAATGTGTATAAATAACCTAATTGTAAGCAGTTTTGACCTAAGTAGGAAACATTTGAATTCTTTCCAGAAAAAAAGGTTGTTCTCTTTTCTTTGTTGAGATTAAGTTTAAAATATATTAGAGGCTTGTTTCTTTTCTTTTTTTATTGCATATAGTCATTTTCAAATGCTCCTAAATCTTCACCGTTGCATCTTGAATAGCAGGAATGTATGGAACTACTATAAACTTCCTTTTAAGAAACACAAAACATTTTGTTTTAATTTTTTGAATTATCTAAGCCAGTGGCTCTCAAACAATGTCCTGTAGAACCCTAAGGGTGTCCAAGACCCTTTAAGTAAATGTCTCTAATCTCAGGAGACCAACATGTTACTTGCCTTTTCACAGTGTTTATTCTTGCCTTGCTGATGCACAAGCCACAGTGAATAAAACTGCTGATCTTTAGCACAGATTGAGGAGGGCGCAGCCACTGAGATTTTCCCCACTGTATACTTGGTATGAAAAGCCACTTCATATATATATATATAATGGTGCAGTAATCATTGGCTTCATTAAATCTCCACTTTTGAGTATATTTCTTTATAATAATATCCTATTTGACAAGGTGGAAAGTACATAAAATTTTCTGTATCATCTTGAAATATGATGACTTCAAAGAAAGCACTTTTGTAATTGAGTCATAAGCTGAATTGTATGTGTTTTTCATGTAATACTAGGTTTTTTTTACTTGAGAAAAATTTACAAATTACTATTTTTTAGACAATCATTTGGCAGACATTTTCTTGAGAAGAAAATGGAAAAAAAAACTTCTTTCCTAAGGAAGTCATTTCAGGAAACAGCTGACAGCATTTATTGCCAATGGTAAAATTAAAGCTTTTAAGTAAAAAATAGAATTTCACCACCCTTAAACTTGATAGCTTCATGATAGTTGACAAAGATTTTTCTGATAATATCGGTTTGAAATTAGGTGTTTTTAATTGTTTAATGAAAATGTGAACATTTCATAGACCTGCATAGATTTTATTTTATAAATCAACAATTTATAGAATTACAAAATCATGTATGGGTAAAGGTAATTCAAAATACAAAATAGACTGATGGATTTGATGTAACACCGTATTAAAAGTTTATGGGTTTGATTATATACTCCACATTGCTACTAACTATTGAGAAATTTTCACTGCCTGAGTTTTGATGCAGAATCAAGGGGAATGACCACAAATATTTGAAATACTGCCTTGCCAACTCTCTTTCTAGATGAGGCAAATTTTCTTCATGTGGTTCAGCCAAAATAACACATTGCATCTAATGGAATGCCTCTTTTAGTTCTTTTATTAAGTCAGACACTAAGTGTTTGAAAAAAAAGTAGAACACAGCCAATCTTTTCATTTTTTTGCTTTTGAAAAAGTCATTTTTATGAAAACATTATTTATGTTAATAGTTAATATGTAATAGGTTATTTTTAATTATCCAATATTTTAGAATTTTCTAGTTTTAACTTGTAATATAGTAGATCTAATCTAAGAGAGACCTTTTAGGTCCTCAGCAATTTTTAAGATTGCCAAAAGGTATAAGATGCTGACCTAAGCTCCATCAACTTTAGGTTAGGAATTGTATTTATGTTGTGGTTGAGTTACCTAAGCATAAAATAAGGATTTGTAGTAGAAATTTATAGTTTGAAGATCCAGACATAATTCAGTTTATTGCATTAGAATTACAGAATTATAATTGCATCCTGTTTGAGTTCATACCAATTTTTCTTTCATATTTTTCTTACAATTTAAAAATAATTATTTTTAAGTTAAGATGAAAAGACTAGTAATAATTTGGATCAATCAGATTGTAAAAATAAACTATGGTGCATAACTTTCTTATTTTGTACTTTAAAAGTAAAAGAACAATGACAAGTACATGCTTACCTCCTTCAGTAGAAGAAAGCCTGTATTTCTAGCATGTCCGCAGAGTGTAGAGGGTGACTAATGAGATACCATGCATCAGAAATCCAGCATGTGGACCAGATGGACCAAAGAAGGCCAAACTCTAGCTGCCCAGTGTTCTTAATGAGCCTCTTGGCTAGCAGAACAGTATGCACAGTAGAGTTAATGTTTACTATTTAAAATACTGGTGTTGGGCATTGAGATACCACAGAGAAACATTTTCCAAATCTTGTATTTGTAACTTCCTTTGCTCAGACCTCAGACAAATTTCAGTTAGTACAGAAAGAGATACCTATGGTTTATTTGATTATGTGGAGAGAACTCTGTGGTCAAAACTTGTATTTGTCTTAATTACACTGAGAAAAGTGCTTAATGTACCTGCAAAGTGTCATAATGAAGGATTAAACAAATACCTTAGATAACAAGTTCACTCACCAAGAGCTGTGGTCGTGAAGGACTACTAGCACTGTCATTCCACTTTGACAGATGAAAAAGTCCATTAGAATGGAAGCACCAGACTTATCTGGTAAGCAGTATACAAGTTCAGTGCACTTGGGACCTAAACAGGTTCTTTTATTTAATAGAATGTAAGAGGCCACATATACTGTGATTACACTTTCAGAGTTATGCAGATAGTTGACATTGTAAGCAATGGAAGATACAGATGCACTGTGAAGTAATTATGGAGTAATGGTCAGTTTAGTAAAGAAATTTTTTTTTTTTTTTGGTGCTAGGGATCAAACTCAGGGCCTTGCACATGAAAGGTAAGTATTCTATCCCTGAACTATATTCTCAGCTCCTGTCTTTAAATTTAGTTGATTTGAATCCAAATTCTCTCTTTCCTGGTACATGTTGGTACACTTAGACACATGTTGTAGAAACTTGTACCATGAGAGAGCCGATATTTAATCCCTTGTTTAAATGAAGTGTTTTCCTTTTCTTTGTTTGCACTGCTACAAGCTAAGCCTACTTCCCAAAATATAAAAATATTCTAGCAGTAGAATAGAATATTTAAACTTAAGATTATATCTACAGTCTTTCCATCTCAGATCATTTATTTTCTGTAATGTACAAGGAATGTCATAAGATTTCTGAAACATAAACTTGTTTAGGTTTTTCTAAGGATTCAGAACTCTTAGGAAATAAACTTCATTTCAACAGACACCAGCTGTTGTGCATGCAGATTTTCTGTGAGGTAGTTGCCAACTCTAATCTGTAGAATAGACACATGTCCTGTAAACCAACACTTTCTTCTGAACTCACTTGAATCTTTACCATCTGTTCTTGAGCTGCTTATTATTTACATGAGATATATTGATTATATGGTTGCATGATTATATGATGATAAAAAAACACACCTAATAACTGAATTTTGCACATATTTGCCCTGGAATTTCTTAGTTTCAAATTCAAGAGATTGGTGTACTTCTACTGTTCACTTAATATTTGTGGGGGAAAGGAGGTATCTCAGAGTTTTATGTTATTCTTGATTTCTTTCTCCCTTCTAGTATATTTTGCATACAATATTTTCCCTCTCTGTATGTATGTGTGCATGTGTGTGTGTGCACGCGTAACTGGAAATTGAGCTCAAGGCCTTCACATTGACCTACAAGCCCAACCCATTTTTAGTTTTGATTTTGAGACAGGGTCTTGGTAAGCCACTAAGTTGCAGCCCAGGCTGGGCTTGAACTTGCTGTCCTTTTATCTCAGACTCCTAGAGTGCTGGAATATAGGCCTGCACTACCAGGCCCAGTTTGTTTATAGAGTTCTCGTTTTTCAGCTATTTTGCCTTTCTTAGTTGTGATTGTTCACACTGTATATTTCTTTTCTTTTCTTTTCTTTTCTTTTCTTTTCTTTTTTTTTTTTTTTTGAGACAGGGTAACTCTGTAGTCCAGGCTGGTTCTGAGCTCATTATGTAGCCCATATTGGCCTCGAACTCACAGCAGTCTTCCTTCCTCAGCCACCTGTGTGCTAGGATTACAGGTGTGTGCCACACCCAGTTTATGTGGTGCTGGGGAATGAACTTCAGTACTTACGCTGAGCTATTCCTCCAGCTTCTCCTTTTCTGATCTAATTGGCATATTAGACCAATTTCTGGATGTACTAGTCCTGTCAATCATTCATGTGGCCATGTATCATTTCACGTGTTGAGTCCTTAAGCTGGTTGCAACCCTTAGTACATTCTCATGGCACATCCCCCCATCCCCCCCCTTTTTTTTTCCCTGAGATAGGATCTCTCCCGGTATTCCAGGTTGATCCTGAACTCATTATGTATCCCAGGCTGGCCTCTGACACACCTCAATTCTTCTACCTCAGCCTTCCAAATTCTGGAATTACAGGCATGCACCGCCATGCACAGTTTATATGGTGCTGGGAAATTGAGCTCAGGGCCTTGTGCTTGCTAGGCTAAGTCCTTAGCAACCCCCTGCAAACATTTTTTTGATCCCTTGTTCAGTAGTTGGCCTTGTCACTGCTCTGTCTCAGAAGCACATTAGCTGCTGTCAGAAGCAGAGATAGAAGAGGCATTAATTGCAGATATCTCAGAGTTACCAAGTACTGAGACTTTCTAATAGGCTAGTATTGAGAAAAGGACATTTTAATCATTGCTGTTGTTGACTTGCACATCTTTTTCTTCCCCCTAAAAATCCGGTTGATGTTTTCTATCCTCAGTTCTTTATTGCTTTGGTCCCAACACTCAAAAAATGTCAAAAAGTCTTGGGAAGCTTTAACAATAGTTTCTCAAGGAAAAACTAGAGAGATTCTGATTGTGCCCATTTCTTTAATATATTGTCCATTTTAAAATGTGCCTTCAGATAAACCTTCCTAATATTGTGTTATTATATTATTCTGTTTTTCTACTTGTTACCAGAGGTTCTAATAGTTAGTAGCAGTAAGCAAGTTACTTATACCCATCCTTCAGTTTTATCCACTTATTCAACAAACATGCATTGAGAGCCTGCTAATGCCAGATACAGTTATAAATACTAGGGATATAGAGGAAGATAAAAAAATGGCAAAGAGCAAATGTATGTACATTACATTATAGTAATATAACGATAAACCAGCAAGTTTGTATGCACATGATGCCATCTCAGGAACCATGGAAAAACTAGAGCATAACAAGTGATAGGCATAATGACAAAGGCCTCTTTAGAGAAGGCCTCTGTGGAAGGTAGCACTTGACCTAAGACTTGGATTAAGGAAGGAAATGTGCTGTGAAAACATAGTGCATAAGATGAAAGATACAGAGATGACTGAGAGTTTGGAAGTTATTCTTACAGCAGTAGGAAAGCTGTCTGTAAGTTTCTCTTTATTTCCTTGAAGCAATAGAGTAATATAATCGGATTTACATTATAGAAGGTCAGATCTGCTACATGGAACACACAGAGATGGGAGTGAGAAGGCAAAGAATCTAAGAGGATATAACTGGATTCTAAAAAGAGATGATTTTGGAGGTAAGAGAATGTTTCTGGCTCCAGTGGCAGCAAAATGGCTTGTATCGGAGTCACTTTTTTTTTTTGCCAGGAATGACTAGAAAGGTCAAATAAAATTTGCAGAGTAACATGTTTAAGGCGTGAGAGAAGAACCAGGTTGTGATTTTTTGTTTTTCTGGTTTAGAAAAATGTAAGTTGGAGTTTGGAAATACCATTGAAACCAAGATTTAGAGGAAATGATTGCGCATGACTGTGTCTGAAGTTGTGCATGCAGTTTTTCTGTGACGTGTTTGCCGATTCTATAATCTGTCAGATAGACACAAGTCCCACATATCAGCTGAAAGCAGCAGGTCATATGTAAAACAGCTAATTGAAGATTTTAGAGTCTTACTCCTGCACTGATAGTTGGAGGAGGGCTGCAAACACTCCACCCTTTGATTTGAGGCCTCAGAAAGCTCTTCCTGTGGGAGCAAAAGACATTCACATCAGCCCTGAGAGGCCTGAACGTAGTGCCCCCTGTGACACAAGGCTGTTTCTCATGCTCTGTGTACTACCAGAAGAAAATTTTACTGTTGAGAAGAGGAGCATCAGGGTACTACAAATGTTTATCAGCCATGTCATTCATCAGGATCAATTCATAAGGTCCAAATTCATAAAATATATCACGAGAGTTCACATGGCTGAGATCAAGAAAAATAAAAGACAATTGAAACAGATGGGGTGATAAAGATAGACTTTTAAATAATTGTAGGTTCAAAAATAGAAATAAAGTTGAATACTAAGAAACCAGAATATATTTTTTTAAAGAACTATCTACTGCAAAATGCACATTCTTACCAAACACACTCTGGACTTAGCATACAAGTTTCTTGAGCCCCAGTTCATCTCAGAGACTTTCATATAACTAGAATTGCAATATGTTCTCTAGCCACAGTGGAGCAGAGCTGAGCTGAGCTGAGCTGAGCAATTTGCAACAGAAATAGCCAGAAAATGCTTCTAGGAGTGAGACTGGGAAGGACTTCTGAATAACTCACATTGGAGAAGAAATCATAAGAAAAATGGAAACATATTGGGAAAATAATGATGATAAAAATACTGCATTCGGTTAGTTGTGTGAGAGTGGACGTGGCTTTTTTATTGGGATTCATTTTATTAGTGTGTTGACTTTGGGGATATGCTTAGAGGAAAATAAACTTAGATAGGCTTTTGTGTATTTCTTAGAAAAGAAGAAAGGCTGGAAATCAGTGATCAAAGCTTTCATCTTCACCAGCTATTTTAAAAATAATAAACTGCAAGTTGAAGAAAAATAATGAAAAGGTTTAATAGAATTAAATATATACAACAGAAAACCCAAAAATTAAGTTGATTAGATTGTTAACACAATTGACACATATCTAGCAAGACTCTTCAAAGAAAAAGAGATTGTAAGTGTCAGAAATGAAAGAAACCAGTTTAATATGCCCTGTAGACGTGAAAAACTCTGAAGAGGTTATGAATAACTTCAGACTGATAAATTTGAAAAATAGATGAAATATGTTAGACCACATTTTTAATTGAGTTGGCTTTTCTTACAGTTTTAAAGATCTTATTTTGTATTTTATGAGTGGACCTCTTTTGTCTGATATATATGTAATGCAGCTATTTTTGCCAGCTCGGTGACTTGTCTTTTGCTCATTAAATGGTATTTCCTCACCTGTAGTAGGAAGGGAGATTATGTGGACATCAGTGCAGCTCAGTTTGTCAGGCTTGTGGAGAGAAAGTGAGTTTTTCTCCTAATTATATCTACTACTTTTGTTTCCTCATGAAATATAGTAAAGAGAGCATCGCAGCAATGTACAATTCTTGGTAGGATTAACTCTTAATATACATAAAGGCGTTAAAACAGGACTTAGCTCATGTTAATTGTGTTCTTTAGAAGCATGTACTAGTTTTATTATTTTTTCCATTACCAGCCATAGTTCAAATTCCTAAATGTCGATTTAGCTTTTCTATTTCTTAACTCCAGCAACCTATTTCTGTTTATTTTATAATCTAGGTAAAAAGTTTTTTGGTGAAAGGAAAGAAATTTAAAATTGCACAGTTCATTAATAGAGAATTACAGACATGAAGGACAGGAGAGTAAGTGCAACCCTCTACTCTATGGATTAAAATTGATAAGTGGGGAAGCAAGACTTTCCCATATAACAACAGCATGGTCTCCTAATTTTCTCAGGATCACAACTTTTGTGCTCTGTGGTCTTTACATATGTTGCTACTAGTTCCTATGCCTTTTGCAGGAAATTTCAAGAAGAAATCTTGGGACTGCTAATGAGCCAGTGTCTTGACCTCTTCCTGTGCTCACACAAAGTAGCACAGCTTTCCCCCCAGTACTCATTTGTGCGTTTGTGTGTGTGTGTGTGTGTGTGTGCACGCGTGCGCGCATGCATGCATGTATGTAATATATAATGGTTACATTGAGCTTGAGGATTTTGTGCATATATACATATCATGACAACATTACAATCCCTTCCCTTTTTTTTTGGTCTTCTGACCCCCTCTCTCACCCCTGCTTCCCACTATACAGCTTTTTGTGAATTCCCCTAGGCCTACTCTACAGAAGGAAGGTAGTGTTGTGCTTGATAGGCAAATGACTGGCATGTTAACTATACCCATGTCATTCTGTTTCTTCCCGGTCATTGGTCATACTGTTGGTGTGGCCTGACTGGTTTTATCACTGCTTGGATTGACTTTTTCACCTTTTCTATTCAAGTTTGGCAGCTTCACTGGACTTGTAGCATTTTTGTGTTTTATCTGTTATTGATACTTAGCAGTAATGTACATTGATTAGTGTCACCTTTATTCCCAGCTGTCCTTGGAAAGTTTTTATTTTCTGTTTATTCTGTCTTAGTGATTTTTTTTTTGGGGGAAATCTATTAAATGCTTGAGTGAAAATGAAATTTACTGAATTGTAAAATTCTCTGTATGAATACAATCTTTTATTCTCAATTAAAAGTCTACAATAAATACTTACATTAAAAAAAGACTGACTAATTGCAACTGTTAAAAGATGGTGACACTTAAGTAGTTCTTTTTTTTGGGAGGGAGGAGTGTGGGCGTGGGGGTAAGGCTCTCCCTCTGTAGCCCAGGCTGGTCCTGAACTCACTGTGTAGCCCAGGCTGGCCTGGGAATCAGGAATCAGGATAATCCTCTTGCCTCAGCCTACCCCCACCCTTCCCCAGTGCTGGAATTAGAGGTGCGTGTCACCATGCCCAGCTTTATGTGCTGCTGGGGAATCGAAGTCTTACGCTTGCTAGGCAAGTACTTTAGCAACTGTGCCATTACTTCAGCCCAGATGTTAATACTTAAGTACAGTCAAATATTTATATGTAAAAATTACTTGTTTCTGTGATTCTAGCTAAAATGCCCTAATTTCTGGGGGTTTTGCTCTGTTTTATTTTGTGGTGCTTTGGATTGAAATAGGACCTCAAAGTAGGAGTCAAGCTCCATACCCACACCCTGAGTTTTGTTGTTGTTATTGTTGTTTGATTTTTTTCAAGTTTAGTTAATTAGTAGCAGGTTTTAGAATTCTCTGGGAGCTCCAAATTCAATAGCTCATGATTTGGGTGCATGAATAATCATGCAATTTGAAGTTAATTATCAGTTGTATAAAACCTCCTGGAAGATACAACAGAAGAGTTTATCAATGTTGTTATAGTGATTATTGAAAGGATGCTATTCCTCATGTTTTATAAGGGGACTCATTTTATGTAGCATGTTGACTATGGGAACTGATAGAGTTTAATGTTGTGGTTACATTATATGACTCAAAAAAGTCTCCAACTCAATTTAATATTAATGTTTTGTCCTGTGAGATGATACAAGTTTAATATGATGTGCTGTACCTCACGCCTTCTGATAAAACACATCCTTTTATTTAAAATTTACTATTTGTAATCTACTTAAATATTTCTTTTAGTTTTATTAAATGCATATTTTGAGTGAGTTTTTCTCAATGTGTTAAAGTGCTTATATTTTTAATGGCATAGTGGGCAAAAATATTCTTAATTTCTTTTTCATATTTGTTTTTTTTTCTTCTTCCTTTTAGGGTAGAGCCTGGATCAGAGTAGCACTCATGGAGAAACATTTATCTGAGTACATCTCTGCAGCCCTCAGAGACTTCAAAACAACAAGGTTTAAAGTCCTTTTGAATTTTTAAAATATTTATTTGAAAGAATTACCTAAAGACTTAGAAATCAGAACAGAATGAAGAATCATTTAGTGTCTAGAGTCCTCATCTATTTCATTTCTCCTTTTACTGCTCAGATAAACTTGCTTACATCTTAGGAAATAGTAATTTATCAGCTAACTGTACATCTGCCTTGCGGTATAGCAAACATGCAAGTTATGCCTGGAACATCCTTTTTCTAAATTATTTCTGATTTCTCATTCTTGCAACAGTAGAAACTTATTTCCTACATTTTTCCTGGTCAATTTGGAGAATAGTTAAAATGTTCTTATAACTTCCTTTGCCTTTTCATACAGCAGTGTTACTTATTTCTTTGATTTTAAAGACTATAATAGAGTTGTTGCTTTGTGTGTGCACATTATTAGTCCATGTGTGTTGCTTGGGATTGACCCCAGGACCTTCACAGTGAGCTACATCCATCTTTTCTATTCTTTATTTTGAAAAGGAGTCTTAGTATCACTGATTTCCCTAGGCTTTGTTCTTTTTATATTATATCATATCATACCAATTTATACTATATTATATCTATACTTAATGATTGCTTGGTTGTCTTTTTAGCATGGTCTATGCCTAGATTTTTATTTTCTTGAATTATGTAAATTTAAGGGATGACATACTGACCCAAGTGAAAAATAGGACTTTATTGATTTTTATGATGATAGAAAAGGATTTGTATTAGGACAACAATTTAGCTTTGTTGTGGTGATCTATATTTGTATCGGCTGAAGAAACCACTTCTTTGCTCATATGAAAAATAATGAATAATTTCAGTACTTTAGAATATGTACCAGCTAATGCTACCAACAACAACCCAACTGTATCAGTCACATTTAATTAGTTAACTACACAGAGTTTGAGACTAAGTTCTTCATTTGCTGAATCACATTTCAGGAGCTCTGTGAACACATCTAGCTAGTGGACACAGATGTGGAACATTTTCTTCCTCAAAGGAAGTTCCACTGGCACTGCTTTCAACATGTAAACTACCGAGCTTATTTCTACCTTCTTAGTTATGTTTTTGAAAAAAGAAGACAGTAGGGGCAACTGTAAGTTTGATAGAGGAAATTAGTCAGAAAGTATCCATATTTCAGAAATCTATGTCCTGATGTATGTTTGACATTTTAGATTTTGAGAGAGAGCCTAGGCATCGTGACATTTTCTTTTAGCTAGCTGGTGGATGCAAGTTATAGCATCTTTAACTAGATACCTCTCTTTTTGTAGGTAATAAAATTATAAACTTATTTGGAAGATATAAAGAAGAATGGTCATGATTATAAATTTGAAAAGGATGAAGAAACTTTAAAAATCTGCATGAAGTAAATCTGATATATAGAGAGTTGTTTCCTACTAGCATGATACTCAGACTATTTCTGGAGATAAACAATGAGCTAATGATAAACTGCTGAAACAAGCCTCATAAAATTAAACATTTCCATGTTATCACTAATAAATTATCTTAATTATGAAAGTTAAATACTGATAAATTGATAATAAGGATTTGAAAATAAAAATAGAGCATAGTGTAAGATTCTAGTGTATGAAACTTAAAAAATTCTAAATTAATAAAATCAAAATTTATGTAATAATCATCGTTTACCTCTTTGTAAAACTGAAGTTAAAACATTAATAACTTTTCTAAGTTGTTATTTTTCTTTCACCAGTGTTTGGGTGGGGTAGAAATTATTTTTTATTTAGATTAGTTTTAGAATAAGTGATTTAAATACAGGGAAATGTTTATTGCCTTGTTTTAGGTACTAGCTAAGCTTTATAACAAAAAAGAAATGACTCAGCACTAAAAAGTTTATGAAATAAAAATATTTTTGTAGTAATATATAAATATATAGTCTATTAGAACAGAAATGTGCACATATTCGCACACTTTTGTATGGATAATAGTGTTTACATGCAATATAATGACTTTGTAATTTCCACAAAAGAAAATAAATAGGGAGTTATTTCAGAATTCTCATCTTAGAAGATAGGTAAAAAATGTGAAAAAATGGGAAAGTTTTAAGAAATTATTTTTATTAAAATATAGCCAAAGAACCTTTCAATTTTAAGTAAATTTGAGTGCAAACCCTAGCCAAACCAATATAATATTTGGAAGATTATATTTGTAACATATAAGCAAAGAATTTGTGCCTTACCTTTTATCTGGAATCTGTCTGACATAATTGCTTCTCATAAGATGAGAAATTTTCTTAAATTCTTTAGGAATCTTGAGGGTACCTCAGTAAAGTGGATTTCTTCCTGTTCTGCCTGACAAAGAGTAATGACAGCCTTTAAAATAGTGATACATGTATTTATGCCAGTGTAAGAGGAGGAGCTACATGAGTTAAGGCAGGTAAGTGAAAACATCAGCCAGTGAAAAATCTAAGGATAGGGTGAGTGGAGAGAGAGTGGGGTACAGAAATAAAAGTTTCATTAGAGTGCATGACTATAGCTCCACGTATAAAGGAATTAATGTGATATTTGTTAGATGAAGAATGTCATAGAGTGCAACTGGAAAAAAAAAACTTTAAAAAGTTTCATTGTTTAAATAAAGGTTGAGTGTTAATGGGAAATAGGTAACCAGAGTTGGGAAGTTGATAAAGTGAAGATTAGAATCTAAGCTTTAAAAAAAAAAGTGGACAATTGAAGTTACTGGATAAACTTGAAAATGTGCATAAAGTAAAAACTGAGTTTATTTGCTTAAAGGTTTCTCTCTACTCACAAACTGAAAAATAGAAAAGTTAAAAATTACAAATGTGATAGATATTTGAAACAATATTGAAAATATTTTTGTTGAATTTTGAATTAATAGATGAATGTAAAGAAAAAATAGTTTTATGGAATCCCGCATATTACTTTGCAGTATTTATTTATTTATTTATTTTGAAATAGAGTCTCACTCTGTAGTCCATGCTGGTCCTGAGCTCACTGTGTATCTCAGCCTGGCCTTGAATGCGAGACAGTCCTCCTGCCTTAGCCTTCCCAGTGCTGGGATTATAGGCATGCACCACCATACTCAGCTTATGTACAGTATTTACTTTATAATGACAGAGCTGTATTTGAAAGAAATGTTAGTTTTTCTGATTTTTTTTCAAAAACAAAGGCAAAAGTAAAGTATGAAGTAAAACAAAGTACTGAGCTGTCACAGAGAATGCTCTTCTCTTAATTTTATAGAAGTAAGTACAGGACTAATAAGTAACCAAATCTTTAAAGAGCCAAGAGTTTTAGAATGTTAATATACTTTAAAATTCTTCATTAAGAATCCCGTATCTGAAGATTCTTTTTTGATGGTTTCAGTTCCCCACAGTCTGAAAAATATTAAATGAGAAATTCTACAAGTAAACCAATCGTGTTTCAAGAAGCTTTTGTTTATCTATTGTTAATATTCTATTTTATTAACAATTATTGTTAATCTCTTACTATAATTGAAAATTAAACTTTATTGTAGGTATGTTTTATAGGAAGTACAGAGTATATATATTTGCTCTTTGAGTCATAGTAGAAATATATCCCAGGAAATATGTGCTAAGTTGAAAATATTGTTAGGTCAAAAACACGTTTATTGGATTGCCACAAAAGGTCATGCCATTTTTTGTGCTTTTCAAAGGTTATTTATTTATTTATATAAAGAACAAAGGTCAGCCAATGACATAACTTCTCATTTATAGAAGTACTTGTCTATCAGAAAAACTGAACAAGGTGCTAATTTACAACCTCGTCTGAATTGAATGGTATACTATGCAAGTTTTGAAGAGAATAAAACACATGAAAGTCTGACAGTACGAGGTCTGATGAGTATGGTGGGAGTGGAAACACATCCCTTCCAAACTCCAGAGATTTTTGATGAGTTATCAAACTTGTTTATAGTCTTTCGTTGTATGATGGAACACAACTCCTTGAAGATTAATGCACTCTGGATATTTCTGGCTGATGAATCCACTCAAACTGTTCAGTGGTCCACAGTACACAAATTGATTGGTTCCTTGGTAGGAACTGGAAAAACATGACACCTTTAAACTATCACACTAAGATCATAACTTACGTCTAACGAAAGTCTGCTTTTGGTGTCATTTAGGGTGAGTCAGCATATTGGGATGAAAACCATTTGTGCATTGTGTTGTTGTAAACAATCCACTTCTCATCACCAGTTATCGGTTGCTTCAAATGAAGATGATTTTCCTTATGTTTAGTGAGCATTTTGCAGATGTTTATACACTCTGTCAAGCAAACTTCTTTGAGTTCATGAGGAACCCGAATATTGAGCTTGCTTACATATGCCAACTCTTCATAGGGTTGTGAATTCTTGAATGATGGCTCTTCACCTTTTCTGCAACTGATGTTCTTGTAGAGGATGATCACCATGTCCTCAGCTTTTCACAAGCTTGATGCATATTCTTCCCATTGTGAAAGTGAAGCAGTGGAATATTGTAAAAATGCAGTTTGGTCTTCTATCTTCAACTTACTGTAAAATCTTTTTGACACAAAATCTGTCTGACACATAAACTTTGTGACTGCAGTGGCTGCCCAGCATTGCGCAACAGTATTATAGCGTATATTTCTAACCCAGGAAATTCAAATTTGAATCATAGTGTCTATTGAATGCATATTGCACCCATAACATTCTTAAAGAAAAGAATCAGGAATTGAACCAAATGTAAGTCAGAGCAGTCTGTACAGAATTTGATATTATCCAATTTTAGACATCTGATGAGGGTTTCATAACCCTCATAGATAAGGGAAGGTAACTAATGATACTACAAACATTATTAAAAGTCACTCTTCTAAAGTTTGCTGTCTCACAGCTTATCCAAAAACTACATAGATCAGGCTTACATGTAAAACTCTTACAAGAAAATGGATTTAAATATTTGGATTAGGCAGTTTTATTCTGTGATAGCAAATATACAAAAAAGAATAAATATAGATAAATATAATTAAAAATATAAAACTTTGTGTTTCAAAAGACACCACTAAGAAAGTAAGCATGACCCACAGAATGGAAGAAAATACTTGCAATTCATGTCTGACAAGGTAAGGGACTTGCATTAGATAACTAGAATGTATGCATAGAGCTTTTACAATTCATTAATAAAGACAACTTATTTGAAAATGGACAAAGAATCTGACTAAATATTTCTCTAAAGAAAATATACAAGTGTATATAAGTGGCTTATAAGCACCAAATGCATCCCAACATGAAAGAAATGCAAATGAAAACCACAGTGAAATAATGTTACATATCAAGTAAATGACTGTATTCCAAAGATGACATGCTAAATATTAATGGATATTTGGGAAAGTTGGATCCCTCATACATTGCCAGTAGGAAAGTAAAATCGTATAGCTATTTTGAAAAACATTCAGTAAATTTCTGGAAAAAGTTGTTATAGTTACCATATGACCCAGTATGTGACTCCTAAGTGAGTGTGTGTGGATATATCTTATCTCCAAAAGACTGAAAAATATTTGTACATATATTTTAGCAGCATCATTCGTAATAGCCCCAAATTAGTATCAATCCAAATGTTCTGAAAAAGTACATGAACAAAATGTCATGTATTTAAATAATGAAATAAAAAATGAAGAGAGTACTGATCCATGATTAAACATGGGTGAAGTGTGAAAACATGCCAGGCCAAAGAAATCAGGCAACAGAACACCAAATAATAGATAGTCCCATCTATATGAAATCCACAATCAGTAAATCTGTAAGACAGAAACCAGTGTGGACTGAGACTGGGAAGTGGTTACAAGGAAATGAGGAAACCATGTGCCCCTTTATCTTCACGTAAGGCAGGTGTGTTAAAATTGAGGTGATAACACAACTCTGCACAACAGTGTATGTATGTACAGTAGAAACCATTGTCTTGTAAATGGATCAGTTGCATAGCATATGGACTAACCAGTTTTAAAATTTTTAAAAACAAGTTATATCTGGGATCTGAAAGATAAATGATGTAGGTTTTGCAACTTAAGACAGAAAGCTAAGTTTCGCTATTGCACAGAGAAAATCTCAGTTGAGGTTTTATCTGTAGTTCAGTTTTAAAAGTTTATTGCCTCTGTCAAAAATATTTGACTTATTAAATATCCAAAAGCTTTTTAATACATCTTATTTCAAAATTTTTTGATTTTAAATTTGCATCCAAGCAGTAACTTAAAAATTCCTGAAAACAAGAAAAAGCTTAAAGACAGTTTTGGCATCTTTATACAATACAGATAATAGCCTTTTAGCTCTTCCATTTAGATAGGTACCTAAGAGTAATAAGTATTCTCATTGCCTTTTTAAAAATTAGCTATATAGTGAGAATTCACATTAAGTTGTTAGAAGTCTTTAACTTTTTTTTTTTTTTTTGCTGCGTAATATCTTGACTAAATTTCTTTAGCTTAGCTTTACTCTGTTGTCACTCCTTTCCTGTGGCCTCTTCTGTTTTCTTTTTAGGAACCATCTCTCCCAACTGAAATGAGATTCCAATACAAGTTCTCCTGTAAAGTAGATCTCATACTCAAATAGTGGAATACAACCAGTTGTCTTCTGTAGTTTTGGGGGTTTTTGTTTGTTTGTGCAGGGTCTTGTTCTGCAGTCCAGGCTGGTCCTGAACTCACTATGGAACCTAGGCTGCCCTCCAACTCATGACAATCCTCCTGCCTCAGCCTCCCAAGGGCTGGGATCACAGGCATGTACCACCATGCCCAGCTGTTGTGGTGCTGGGAAATCAAACCCCAGGCCTAGAGCTTACTAGGAAAGTGCTATAACCATCAGCTATTCCTCCAGCCCCTGTAGTTTCTGTTAATGATCTTTTTGTTAGTTTTGTAAGGAAATATGAATGAGGATTGGGACTAGTTTAATATCTTACCAGAAGATTTTCATGATTTATAAGTGCTGAAAACATTTTTCATGAAGTGATGTGTTCTTATGTTGTACTATTTTATTTCTTGCTTGGTTAACATTTTTATTTTATTCCTTTGTTTAAATGGGCAAATACAATTGCATGTATTATGTACAGCATGTTTGGAAATATGTATACATTGTGGAATGCCTAAATGGAGCTAATATATGTAACCTCACAAATTTCTTTTGTACTGAAAAATTTGGAGCCTCTCTTAAGAATTTCCAAGAGCATAATATGTTGTGTGCCTTTTTATACAATTGATCTCTTGCACTTCTAATGGATTTTTATATCCTTTGACTAACATCCTCAATTTTCTGCATTCCACAGCCTTTGGTAGCCACCATTCTGCTCTCTGCTTCTATATGTTTGACATTTTTAGAGTCCACATGTAAATAACAATATAACATTATTTTGAAAATCAGGTATAGAATCAAGGTTATGTGATATTGAGGACGTAGGAAAAACTGATGCTGGAGATTTTAAAACTAATTTCTTTTGCTTTCAGGAAATAAGTATTCAGGTTTGGACAGAGAGTAGAATCAACAGAAATTGAAACATATATCCTTTCACTTATGTTGAGTTTTGCAGGAAGAGCTCTTCTGGCCTAAAGATGAATCCTCATTAAGTATCTGCTATGATACATATTTAGTTATGACTTCAGTTTACAGTCATGCTTGACTTACAATTTCACTTTTAAGTATTTTTGATCATTTTTCTCACATAGAAATTGTAAATAATTCCAAAATACTAAGGGGGAAATAATCATCCTTACTCCTAAAGCTAAAGTAAGCATTTCTAAATTTGGCATATTTCAGTCTTTTATTAATGAGTGCATTCTTAAAATAATAGTAATTGTACCAGCCTTTTTATTCCACTTGATACTATAACAATAAGGATTTTCTATTATAACACTTTCATAAGCATTTAAAGGCTATAAAATATTACATTTTTATTGCCCATAATATACATCATCCCTTTCCATTTGTTCGTTTGACTGTATGGCTCCTCACTACAATTAATAATATTGCAGTACATGTGAGATTATGTATAGAAGTCTTTTCCATATAGATTGATTTGAATAGCAAGAATAGAATTATAATGCTAAGTGATATGATTGTTTTATATATTTGACACAATGAAATTCATAAGGCTAGAAAAAGTGAGAAAGAGAAAGTTAAATTTCAAATTCCTCATCTGTGTAGTGAAAGATAAATATTTGTACACTCAAAAGACATTCAGGTTGTCATTTGCATCAGTCAGTTTTCTAAGGATGAACTTATATCCCAGACCAAATGAGTGAATCACTACATTAAACGAGCTTAAGTCTGTATCAAATTGCTAAATAAAATGAACGAAAATCTATATCACATAAGTATACTACCTTTAAATCAAGAGACGGTGGCGAGCTCAGATATTTCAGGATATTAACTTTCATAAATTATTTACTCACATTTCACTGATTCCTAACATTTTGCCAGATTTATGTTATTATGTTACTTACCTATCCATCTCTAACTTCATGCATAAATATTTTAAAAGATTTTATACGAATTCCCTATGTTAAATATAATTATTATGTTTTTCAAACTTATATACTATTTTTTTTCTCCCATTTTATTTGTAAGTGCAAAATTTAAGGTTTACAACAAAGTGGAGCATTTTCTGCACACACGTATCTTGTCAAAGTGAAAAGAACTTTCCCACTCTGCTTTTGTTCTTCCCCCTACCCACCCCTCTATCCCTCCCCACCTTACCCTCCTGGTTCACTTTGTTTTTCGTTTTAAGTTTTATGAGATAGTTGTGATCTGGGACTCTCATATCAGAGAGACCATTCGATGTTTCACCTTCTGCTTCTGACCCACTTCACTAAGCATGATATTCTCAAGTTTCTTCCACTTGCCTGCAAAAGCCTCCACGCTGTTGGACTTTGTAGATGCATAGTATTTCATTGTGTATAAATACCACAGTTTGTGTATCCATTGGTCTGTTGATGGGCATTTTGGTGACTTCCATATTTTAGTTATTGTTAGTTGTGCTGTTATGAACATGGGTATACATATATCTCTGTTATGTGTTTTCACCTCTTTTGGAAATACTCCCAGGAGGGATGTCGCTGGATCAAAGGGGATATTTATTTCCAGTCTTTTGAGGGATCTCCATACTGCTTTCCAGAGTGGTTGTGCGAATTTACCTTCCCACCAGCAGTGCAGGAGGGTTCCTTTCTCCCCACAGCCTTGCCAGCACTGATTACTATTTGACTTGTTGATGTAGGCCATTCTCTCTGGAGTGAGATTGTATCTTAGCATTGTTTTGATTTGCATTTCTCTTATGGCTAGGGATGTTGAACATCTTCTCATGAATCTATTGGTCATTTGAACTT